>JASGAU010373742.1:0-14342 GCA_030220045.1 Australoheros facetus | reverse complement strand
GAACATCTCACCGAGCCCCCTGCTGCTGTAGCCTCAGCCAACTCCGGTGTCTAATTATGGCACTGTTGCTATCTAACCTGCATTTGTTTGGTTTTTTTTTTACCTAAAAGCCATACGTCTCCTGCTACATCCCTCCCTCACTGGGTATCTGCAGTATTTCCGATGATAAGTGGGCTGGAGTCAAAGAGCACATGAATTCCGGGTCACCTGCTCTGCCATCTGTACTTTAGAGACTCAGACCTCAGGCCCACGCTTCACTTCAGCTGTAGAGAGGGGACACCCAGCAAATCAGAGGGGGCGGGGGCGTATTAACCATGGCTATACTCTGTGCACTAAAAGAAATCTGCATTGCATTTTGAATTTTTGAAGCACAAAAATCACAAAACAGCAAAATCTTTTAACCAAAAGCTAAATAGATAAGATTAATAATAGCTAATGGATTTGACGCTGTAGGCTACAATATAGTGCTTTAAGCAGGTGCTAACTTTAGAATGCTAAAATTTAGACAGTGCTGACATGCTGCTATTTTGCAGTTCAAGCTTATTAGCATCCTAATATTTGTTTGAAGTTTTAGAGAATAAAATCCACTCATACAACAACCTCATGGTGGTGCTAGAGGAAAAGTCAGTACATCACCAAAGTCTTACAGACACAGCTCATTAATGTCTGTACAAAATGTTCCAAAAGATGCACCCAAAAAAGATGGCATACACCATCTGGATGTCAGACACAAGTCCATTCTGAAATGTTACCATAAAAGCACTGATTAAATGTGAATTAAATACAAAACTTACTTAACCTGAGAACATAGGAATGCCCTCTTGCATGTAAGTTAATTTCAAAATGTAGAGCTGGAAACCCCAAAGCCATTCAGCACATTTGCTTGCATCAGCAGCCCTAACAGTTGTTTACTGTGTGGCATCTTGAAGACACCAATAACAGCTTCACTACCAAAGTCTCTTTAATGAAATTTTAATAACATCACATCCCCAGCCGTTTTTGTCTGCTTAAAGCTGATACCGTGCCATTAAATAGACATGTCCTGAATACTGTAATGTGCTTGTTACGAGGCTGTGGTTAATTCATGTGTGCATTATCATTCTGAAAAAAAGATTTTACTGCGCTCTGAGTTCTCCCCTGAAATTTTAATATTGCATGGTGCTCTTAAGTGTTATAGATGATAACTAGTTTCTAGAACTATTTCTTATTTGAAGCTTTGAGCCCTCCATTATTATTTAGACAGTTAAAACAAGTTGTTGCATTTTCAAACAACGCAGTGCAGAGCAGCACGGGGTTAAGCCATCGTCTGATTTTTTTTTTTACTTGCCTTCTGTATATTTCACTTTCATGGCAGCACAGTATGACTGTATTTTTGTTGTACCCAGAGGAGGACTCATGCTTTTCATCTCCACAGGGACACAAACGCACGTGTTGGTCTTGCATAAGCAAACCGCTGTGATTTTTCAGGTAATTTTAGAGCATCACAAATAACAGATCAGTAGCTCACTTTTCTTTGAGAGCACCTCTCAGAAAAAAACATACTAGTTAAATTCATATCTAGCTGTAAGAAGACGCTGTGTTTGCCTTTTGAACTATACATAGTTTGACGTGCCAAAGTGGGAAAGACAGGTATACATGAGAAAATGAATAATACCATCCTAGTGATGCTTGTAGTGTCTTGTTAAGTCCTTTGGTTTAGTCATGTTCAAAATGTAACACAGTTTACATTCTGTTGTTAGCTGAGATGTCCAAAAATACAAAGCCGGTGTTGCTAACAGCATAACACTCTCAGGGAAACAAAAAACAAAAAACAAAAATAGATGCTTCAAATTAATTCATCCCCATGCACATTAACACCGAGGCACCTCCAGAGTAGAGCATTACTCCAGGCAGGGAAGTTGTTTGTAATAGCATGTGCTAAATGTTGCCTGGCAACAAAAATAGTAAAACAAAGAAAACTGACCACTTGTAAATGCTATGAATGTGCGCACATATTGTACTAATGTGTGAATGTGACAGCGAGCGGCGTTGACAGTAAGTAACAGGAAACGGGACCTAAATGCACCAATGCCCAGCAGGTAAAGGGGGGAGGGCGGTCAGAACATTTTACAGGTATGAGACAGAAAGAATGGCTTATACACATCAGCATCTTATACATCAGAAACTAGGCAATATGATTCTACTTGACATACTTAAAAATATCTATCAATATTTACTGAAGAGCTCATGAGGAGCATCTGTGCAATCAGGACTTCAGCTGAGGTCAGCCCACAGAGGTGGGAAACCTACTGAAGGTGTCTTGTGGACAGGTACATTTAAGCTTGCTATGAAAATAGGAGCTAGGGAAGGACACGCGTTTTTACACCGGAAAGGAGGGGTGGAGGGAGATGGTGCAGGCGTTGCCATGACAACATTAAACACCTACAGTATTGTCCTTTGGAAGCTTTGCAGTTCATATCAGAGCTGCATATTGATTCTGTCTGCGAGGCATAGCTGATGTAGCTCAGCTTGTTGAACATCTTCTGACTTCACAGATGAGTGTTTTCATAACTGAACTTTGCTGAAGAACACACTAAGCTGACAGCCTGCTTACTTTAAACGCTTCACTTATTTTAGTAACTGTAAACTAGTTAAAACCAGGACGCACTTACGTTAGCGCTACTCTTCACAAGTTTTTTTTTCTTCATCCATTTTTGGAACTGCTCTGTCCTCTTCACTGTTATCACTATATAATGACTTACCACCAGTACGATACCGATCAAGTTTTGCAACTTGGCTTAATATGAAATCTTTCAATTTTAAGCTTTCAAAACTTCAGGGTCAAATGAAAAATGAGCAAGGGGGAAAAGTGGCTGTCAGTCACACCGCTGTCATGAGAAGCCACTCATTAACCTGAGCAGCACCTACACTGTACCTTGTATTACCCGCAATAGCTGAAGGTCAACAGGGAACAGTTGCACTCATACTGCATAATCAGAGGGATGTGACATTGACTGTGCCCGGTAAAGTTATATTTAAAAGTGACTTGTTTCTGATTACTGCTATTAAAAGGAATCTTTGGGATAATAGAAAAGTAATCTGTGAGAGTAAGTTTTCATTAATAAAAATAAACACTTACATGTAGCCTACTGTACATTTGCATGAGAGTGTACTAACTTTATCTCATTAGTTAATACTGGTAGTATCTCCACCATTACATAGCCAGGACCAAACTTCTCTTTAGCTGCAAAACAGACCATTGCAATTTTGGAACTGTATCGCTGGCATCATCCTCCTCAATATGGAGCTGTACAGGTGCTTACAGGTGATTCATCAACTTACAAAATCAGAGCTCCTTAGCTCTGACAGACATTTGTTATCACCCAGCAGAAACTAATGCTGATAGTGCCACAGTGTAAAGTCCATGCTCTCTGCCATTAAGCTAGCTGACCTGAATGACGCACCCATAGGACTGGATACCTTTTGCACTGTACAGCTGTGTGCCACAGAGTCACGGGGAGATGGAAGCACTGCAAATGTGTTGGATTTTTATGTTACTACAACATAAGGAACTGTGGCAACATATTTAACAGTAACAGATTGTTTTTAAAAAAGTAGCAAAAATTGATTACTTGAACACTTGAATTGCAGAACTAACAGTAACCATTACAAAGAAAAAGTAATGTAAATGTAACATGTTACCCCAGCACTGGACACAGGTTATTTTTGACTCCAGCTCGCTACCAGGTAACAGTAATCTCTTACAGCACAGTTCTGTGCTCATCTGCTTGTTGCCTGTGGAGGAGGGCAGGGATACAGTTATACAGTAGGACACTGCTCTATCCACCTGCTTTTGACCTGTGGTGCATTCTCTGGCTGGGGCCTCTGGGCTTATTAGTAAGTGACTGTTACCAGATATAGGTTTGCAAAACGTGGCTACGTGACTTTGAAATTGGAGATATTTTAAAAGTGGAGGACTGAGGGTAATGGGACTCTAGGGAGGAAGTTAATACTCTGGTGGTGAATACTGGAAGATTTTTTTTTTTTTTAACTTTTGCAGAAGAAGTCGAATTGTTACTATTTTGGCTGCACAAACCTGGGTCACAGCCAAAACGTGTCAGGCCAACTAAAGACATGGTGATGAGTCGATTTGAAAGTCATTTGTCTGACGTATTTTTCGTCTTATTTGACTTATTACTGTATGTTATCAGTACATGGTTTAATGTGACTGTGAATTCACACTGTATATCACAAAATTGTAAACTAGACATACAATATATAATACATTCTGATTTAGGATTTTATTTTTTAAAAAAGAAGCATGATTTCCCTTCTTGTCAGGATGGAAAGAAAATAAACAGGAATTTAAATGAGCTTTCAGTGAGTGTTTGCCAACTTATAAAGTCATAATCTCAGATCAGGTTTATAGTCTAATGTTCGACCATTCAATGAAGCAAACTAATTTGCATTATTTTAGCAATGCTCTATGCTCTATAAAATTGCATTGTTTATATCTGTGCCTTGTGAACATCTGCTTTGTCAGGCGATCCAGTCTCTTAATTCTTGGCCATTTTCTTGCTACCAAACCATCTGCTACGATTTGTTTTTCACACACAGTCTGAGACACAATTTTAAACACTACCCATGGGTGCAGAGAGAGTTCTTGCTCCGGTGTCTGCCGAGCCTTGTTAGATCACAGTGAATGACATAAAATTTCTGGGTTGACTGCAAAAGGCTATGTGTCAGACTGTTGCATGTGGGTGAGAGTGTGTGGGGTGTTTTAGTGTATCGCTTTCTCTCACAGCGTCTTTGATGATGGTTCTAAAAAAATCTGTCATTAAGTGAGATCTAAGAGCGTTGTGCTCATTTTAGCCTCACTTGACCCTTCTGTACACATTTTCAGATCGTTAAATATGTTTAGTGATAGGTTTGGTAATAGGAATGATCGTCTGTGAGCCAGGATGAATTGTCAATTGGAACTTTGTAAGAGATGGCACTGAGAATATGCAGGTTTATGTGGGGGGAAATGAGATGTCGTTATTCATGGGTCTCTTAACACACTGTCATTCAGATAATACAATAAGATGGAATATGGTTTCTGGAGTTATATTCCTTCCTACTGGTTAGTCTTTCACAATGGGTTTATTGAGGATTACCAATCTGCTGTCAAAGCATCAGCAGATAGAGACATCAGGTGGGAGAGAGGAATTGCGCACGTGTGTGTGTGTGTGTGTGTGTGTGTGCGCGCATGTGTGCGTGTTATGTGAAACCACTGGCAGATCAGACGAGACAAGTTCCTCTCATGATAAGCCTCATGCCTCAGAGACTCATGCAGACGATGGAATGGGACCGTGTTATACGGAAGCACCCAGTCATAGCCTTCTGCTACGGTGCGAGACTGTGTCGGGCTTTTACTCAAAGACTCTGGGGTGAATGCACTGTGCTATGTGTCTATTGATTATTCAGTGTTGCTTTGATGTTTTTAGTTAGTTTCTGTGCTACTATTTTCTCCTACAGAGCATTAAGTCTATTTGTTAGTATTCTGTTTCATAATATACACTTTATATGTGCCATTTTGATGTGATTGCAGTGGTATTTGCTGTTAAAGACTTCTGAGAGCTCACAATCACTTTAGTCTTTCATGCATTTTAAGATGTCTCACATGGGGTCCTTTTAATACAATAGATTCTCCATTTCCCTGTTTTCATTTACAATGCATGAGTTGCAGAGAGATCAGCTAGAGAGGAATATACTCTAACCACCATATATTAAATTGACTCGTGGCTATTAGGGTTTTTGTGCCATGGCAAGTGATTATAAAACCAGTAAGCTTACAATGCACACTCGGCCATTGTAAGCCAAACTGTTTCAGCTCAATGCAGAATCAGTTCTTTGAGGATTATCTTGGAGCTCTGGCTTTTATTTCACTGCTGTGTCGGGTCAATTAGAGTTTGTAATTGTAATTCCACTCATTTAGAGTGTTTGATCGCTGCTGTTTAAAGGGAGTTGACGTTAATGAATTTGTCTCACTGTCTGTCTTTTGTCTCCCCTCCCTTTCTGTTCCCTCATCTGCTCTTGCCTTATTGTTTATTTCATCCATCTCTTTCTGTCCCTCCTTGTCATTTCTCAGGTGTCCGGCCCAGTGATTCGACCCCAGACAAGAGACGAAGGAAGAGTAAGAAAGGACGGTCATGGGGGTGAGCCTGGGCCAGGATGTAGGCTGGCTACTGCCTTTCCTTTTCTTGCTACTAATGATCACAGTGTCACCTGCCCAAAGCCAGGGATGTCCCCAGCGTTGTGAGTGCATTGCCAAGCTCAAGACTGTGTCTTGTTATGGCAAACGCCTGTCTGCACTGCCAGATGGAATCCCACTGGACACCAAGATCCTTGACTTAAGTGGGAATAAACTTCGTTGGGTAGAACATGGAGACCTGCTTCCATATTCACGTCTTGAAAAGCTGGACCTGAGTGAGAACATGATCAGTGTCCTGGAACCAAATGCTTTTTCTAGCCTTCAGAACCTTAAGTCCCTTTCACTGAGGGGTAACCAACTGAAGTTGGTCCCTATGGGGGCATTCTCACGTCTCTCCAACCTAACTTCATTGGACCTTAGTGGAAATAAGATTGTAATTCTTTTGGACTTTACTTTCCAAGACTTAAAAATTTTAAAGAACTTGGAAGTTGGAGACAATGATTTAGTTTATATCTCTAACAAGGCCTTTCTGGGTTTAGTGGGACTGAGGGAGCTGACAATTGAGAGGTGTAACCTGACTTCGGTGTCCAGCCAGTCTTTGTCTTACCTGCATAACCTGGTGACTCTGCGGCTCCGCTACCTCAGTATCTCTGCCTTAGAGGACCAGAACTTCCGGAAGCTGGGAAACTTGAGGGGCCTTGAGATCGATCACTGGCCCTTTTTGGAGTACATCTCTCCTCACAGCCTGCAGGGTCTGAACTTGTCTTGGCTGTCTATCACGCACACCAACATCACCTCTGTGCCCACCTCTGCCCTGCGTAGTTTGACTCACCTCACTAGCCTCAACCTATCTTACAACCCTATCACTGTGTTGGAGTCCTGGGCACTGCGGGATCTGGTCAGGCTGAAGCATCTTCATCTTGTCAATACTAACCTGGTAGTAGTGCAGCCATATGCGCTTGGTGGTCTAAGGCAAATCCGCCTTCTCAACCTTTCCTCTAACAGCCTGGTGACCCTAGAGGAGGGAGCCTTTCAGTCTGTCAACACTCTGGAGACACTACGTTTGGATGGAAATCCTCTGGCCTGTGACTGCCGTTTACTCTGGATCCTTCAGCGCAGGAAGACCCTGAATTTTGATGGTGCTTCCCCAGTGTGTATGACACCTGTTGAAGTGCAAGGACGTGCTCTCAATGCTTTCTCTGATTCAGCTCTCTTTGACCACTTTACTTGTCAGAAGCCCAAAATCCGCAACAGGAAACTGCAGCAGATATCTGCCCGTGAAGGGCAGGTGGTGTCATTTATTTGCAGAGCAGAAGGTGAGCCAACACCAGTGATATTCTGGATTTCTCCTCAGCGCCGCCGCATCACCACAAAGAGCAGCGGCCGCCTGACTGTGTTACCAGAAGGCACATTAGAAATACGCTATGCCCAGGTAACAGATAGTGGAACATACATTTGCATAGCCAGCAATGCTGGTGGAAATGATACATATTTTGCCACACTTACAGTGAGTGGGCTGCCACTAGATGCAGCCCTTATGGCCAACCGCACCTACTATGCTGGGGATCTTAATGACACAAATCTGAATGATACTAGAGTCTTCTTGAAGTTTACTCTGGACCTCAAGACGATCCTCATATCTACAGCTATGGGCTGTATCATGTTTTTGGGAGTCGTCCTTTTCTGTTTCATTCTGCTATTTGTGTGGAGTCGAGGGAGAGGACAGCACAAAAACAATTTCTCAGTAGAATATTCTTTTAGAAAAGTGGACGGACCTGCAGCTAGTGGAGGACAAGGTGGAGCGCGGAAGTTCAACATGAAAATGATTTGATTGTTTGGAACTCTTTCTTTTTAGTGTTTATAAGCAGACAAAGAGGAACAGTAAAGATTTTAAACTGTACTGCTGTGCTCGAAGAACGTCAACATCAAATCAGTAGGACATTTTATTATTTTTTAAAACGTTTGTTATGAACAAAAGGCAATCTGTGAGACTTTGACATATTTCTATAGCTCTTTATTGTGTATTCACATTATTGTGCAGAGGAAATCTGTATCATCATAAATATGTTTAAACTCTTGAATAGATGTTAAAAGACCAAGCAGCAGAATCACTCAGTCCCGCCGGTCTTCAACCTCCACAAAGCTTTGGCCAGCTCCATCCGTACTGCCTACAAGGAACTCTGTCCTCTTGATCTTAAAAGGACTCCACCTCTCTCCCCCATCTGCACTGTCTCCAAACTGATGAATACATAATAATAGGGTGGTGCTCAATGAATGCCAAGGACTTGCCAATATGTATTTTAGTAGTTCCAGCTATATACTGCATATTTAGACTTATTTACAGTCATGAGTTGAGAGCAATATAGTGGCTCTGCTTGAAAACATTTTGCTGATGGTTGGGTTTGCACAGAATATATTACACATAGAGACTACGCTCTGCAACACTGCCAATTTGACTGCAAAGCACCATGTAATGTCACTAATAATCCAAAGGCATGGTAAAGAAACGTTACAGTGCATACTGCTAGAAGATGTTTATTCTATGGATTTTAAGCTACAGTGGGACCCAATGCACAGTTGTGTGGTGACAAATCAGTACATGCCAGTACACATTTGCTAGTTAGATTCCCTATTGTTGTTCTGTAAAGAGTTTTACCCTCCTAACCTGAAAACATGTGCATGTACAGAGTTGGCTTCTTACTTTGAATAACTTGTATTATTTATAAAGTAAACAATCATAGGGGTGCACAAAATGTATTATATATTTTGTAATTACTGACCTTGAAGTTCTTGTGGTTGTTTATAGTACTGTTTATTCATTAATAAGGTTTTAATGTTACACTGTTATTAAACTGTTCAAGTCCCTTTTTGAAATGACTCATTGCTAGTTGAGTTATAAGCATTTTTTTTTTTTTTAAGTTTCACTGAAACATGCAACCCACTCCCTGAGCTCACGCAACAAATGGTGAAGGGCATTTGCATTAAGTTTCACTTCATTTACCTATTTGTAGCTATACAAATGACTACAGAAAGGCTTGGCTTGCCGGTGGGTGAAGAAGCTCTCAGGTCTAATTGGGACCTAGTTATGTTTGAGGCATCCAGTGAAAATAATAAGGTGATTAATAAAAAACTTTGCACAGATCAAAATGACTGAGCCAAACTCATTTAAGGAAGGCTTAATGAGTATAAAAACAAATAGCTGCATGCAAACTTTGACCACCACTGGTGATTAGATACTTATAAACACACATGTGATTCTGAAGGCTTTGATGTGATTTGACATTTGATTTGATAAGACGTCACCCTCTTATACTATTCTGCCCTCAAGGTCTATCTCTTGATTTATGGGTTTAGGGGTTGGGAACAATATCATCAGTCCACAAACCATTCCTTTCTGTTTAGCTTCAGCTGCTGATTACCAACAATGTTATCCTGCTGCCCTCTGTTGGCTAGAATGAGCACTGTATTTTTCACTATTTCTAGAGTAAAAAACAGGGTTTTGCCACTGTGTTAACTTACTATTAAACAATTTATCCAGTTTCCCAAAATGCAAATGTGGAATTCAGCAATGGCTGACCTAAATCAGTGCTGGAAATGAAAATGAATTTATTTTTGCTCACACAGCAAACCCTGCCTCTTAAAACAAATGACAAAAGCTGGAAATAGAACAGCGTCTCATGTTACCCCATTTAGTGTTAACCCACTTATACACTGCACAGCAAATTTTACAGACAAAGTCTTTAATATTGAACTTTGACTATCTTCCTGGACTGATTTCACATCAGTTCCGGTTTGTATTTTTTCAACATGTAAACACTTCAGTTTCAGTTGTAATTTTCTTTTCCTTTCCTAGATTCTTCCTGTAAATATGGAAATCATTGTGTTTGGAAATTGTGCTCAGCTGTTTTGTACTGCACTGTTTTATAAATAATGAAGCACACTGTTTATAAAGCATGTGATATTATCTGCTATGACAATGTATTGTCCCCTATCCCATTTTTATAGTAGGTAGCCAGTTTATCAGTCTATATGGTGGCAGTCTCAGAAGTATATTTATCATTGAGTCTACAATAGACCTGTGACACCTCCACTGTGAAATTTGTTTTGCAAATTTTGTGTTTTTATTTGCTTGTTTTTTTTTTTATGATTTAATTTAACAAGAAAGTTGCATCAGAAAGGTGTGCTAGTTACACTGCGGATAAAGATATAGTGCTTAGCAGAAAGGATTCTTGTCCTGACGTGCTTAAGTTAGTGAAATAATCATGATAGGAGGGTTATTGCTGTTCATTTTCTATGCATTCATCAAAAGCTACAAAAATAAATTCAATTTTGTGAGTAGATAAAATCAGGTCTGCATTCACACTTTGATGTTTGTCTGTTGTAGGCTTTCAATATTCTGTTTAATCATGTAGTTATGATGACTTAATCTGTGTAACCAGTGTAATATGAAACAAAACTAACCCCCATTAGTGTTCACTGGGTAAGTGAATTCATTTTGTACTACTGTGACTGGCAACTGGTCATTTAAAAGACAATTAAAAACCATTATGTGCTCCTGGAGCACCTCAAAATTGAACAGGCAACAGGAAGAAGTTCAACACCCAGTATATAGCTTCATCCTAATTAAGATCCCCATCCATTTTCTTCTGCTTATCCAGTTCAGGGTCATGGAGGGGGGTGAGAAGCAGGGTACATCCTGCATGTATGCATGTTTGTAGGAGGAAGCCAGAATATCTGAGGAGAACCCATGCAAGGGGAGAACATATAAACTCCACCCAGAAAGACCCCAGCCTGGATTTGAACCCAGAGCCTTCTACTATGAGGCCACAGTGTTAACCACTGCCATTTTAAAATCCTGCTGCATTAAAAGTACTTCTTAGTCATTTAGTTGGGTTACTTTCTCATCCAACTGTTATATAGGAAATTTTTATCCTTAAATTTGATTTCAACGCATGTATGTTCAAGATTTGTCACGTCATTAATACTGTAGTTTTGTAGCCACGAGGGTTTCAGTACATAGCCTGTACAGAAGTCACACGGAAACCCAAAGTCTGCAGTCCACGTGTCCTGAAACTTTCAGTGATGTAAAAGAGTTTTGTTATTACTCATGGGTTTGTATTATTTTCTAACCAATTTTATTCCTTTCTGAAAATATTGTGTCTCAAAATATGTCTGGAGTTGATCTCTAAAATATATCTATATCTTTTGTTTTGTGTGAAGGTGAGCAAAAAGGTCACGAGAGCCCGCATTTGCACGCGTGTTGCACAACAACACGTCAGGTTTAGTGCCCCTTGGCACAGATGACATCAAGGTGAGCATTACCGTTCAAAAGGTTTTCCCATAAACATCAGTATTAATCAGAATCACCCCATGATTGTTAAGGCAGTAACTGCTCGTGCCTTGTGCTCACACCAGACAAACCACTCAAACCACCACAACAATGCTGATTGAAAACTGAGAAACTTTCCTTCTCAGAAGACAAGCGTATTTATGTAGTTTACCACTCAATGCATATCAGACATTGTCCTCCTCACAGTGGGGGGGGATAATTCACACTTTAACAATTTTTTGGTGTCTACCAGTGCAACACTCACCCATTTGTCAAGAATATGGTGAAGAATGACTCATCTGAACAGACAAGTTGTTTTTTTATACCTCTGAAGACCCAATGTGAGAGTGAATGGCTTTTGCACCTCTGATGACTCTGTCATGAGTCACTTTTTATGTTCTTGTCATTGTGATACAAAATCTTCATCACCAGGACCTGCTCAGCATTTTTATACCAGGAATGAGAATACCTTTACCTCTTATTTGTATCACAGACTACACATGTGTGAAAGCATTTGCATTTGTAATGACTGTCCCATCATTCCCTCAGGTCTTTCTAGTGATGTCTCACCTATATAAATCTTTTAATCTGACATAGGGGAAATCTGGAAACAAAACAAAACAAAACAAAAAACGTGACTGTGAACAAGAATTTAGTTATTTAATAAACTTGCTTTCCTTGTCTTGATATTGGCATTGAGTCACATTAGTTGCTAATGTAGGTACTGCATATATTGTAAGATATAGCGCAAAAGAAAGGTCATGTTATTAATGTTCCTTTCATTCTTCAAGATGTGCTGCAATGTAATCAGTAGCATTCTGCGAGCAGATAAAAATGGGTTTACATGACACCATGTTCTACAATTTATGGTCAAGATAGGATTTAACAAAACATTGTTGATATTGAATTTTAAATAGCTAAATCTCCTTTCAATATTAATTATTGTGACTGTTTTTTATTCTGTTTTTATTTGAAGTATTGAAGTAGTATACCTGAAACTTTTCCCGCCTTTGCTAAGTATCAACTGTGGCCATCTACAGAGATTTGGGCGTCTCTGAAGGGACATAACACATGTATCAGATGTCGCATCACCTATGTGTTTAGATGCCAACACCAGTGTGAAATTACATCAGTACCCAGTTTGGTCTACTTTGCATTCATACCATTTATTAATTTGCTTGGAATAGACAGCAGTGGTAAAAGGTACAATGTGTTGAAACCCGGCCCTGAAGTGTCTTTTTCATTTGGGTGAGGAGAGGAAATGATGTCAGGATGCACTTTAACACAGACATACCCGGCTTCTGCTTCAACAGGGTTATTTCCAGCCATACCATGGGAACAAGTATAAAGCAGCTGAAATGATGTAACACAGTGGGTGTATGTGTGTGTGGGGGGTTGTAATCACACATTTTTTTCTTACCATGTTGTTGAGATGCGGTGGTCTAAATGGGAATGCAGTGGTTAGCAGTTGTTAAACATACAATTCACCTGCAAAAACTGTGCACCACTTTTCATTTGCTTTGCAGATCTGATGATAAGCTGCTTAAAAAGCACACCTACGCTATGCACTTGTTAATTTATACTTTTAAAATATGTATTTGCATTCATCATCCAATTCCTGTGGCCCAAGAAACATTTTAAAGGCTCCATTTCACAGTTTAAAAAAAGATCAAAATGACTTGGATGTCAGGTAATTCATTACTTAAATGTGAATCATTAGTTTCAACCAAGAATGTTCAGCAATGACTGTAGATGTGCCGCCACTGTAGCTGATAGTGAGGTTGCAAAAAGTGAAAGTGATGTTAACAAAGTGTAAGAGCAGGTAAACTGACCCTAGTTGCTTGCTTCACAACAATGAAACTGGAACATTCAAAACCTTTGTATAAAACTTTATATATGTTCTAAGGAAAAGTTTTGATGGATTAGTGATGATTGCTGAGCTAGCATTATCACCAAGGGCCGAAGAAGAAAAAAATCAACACTTTTAGTTAGCGTTTGCAATGTGTCATTTCAGAGTGGTGGTTTGTGTTGGTAATTGTCATTTTTGTACTGGTTTAGATTTGAACCAGTAAGAGATGGCATTTCTCGTCACTTGTATTTGTCAGTGTTGATGATTTCGTTTGCTATGATGACTAGAACAAAAAGGCCACGCTGAAGTTCAAATTGATGAGAAATCTTCCCTTAGTCTTGTTCTCAGTTATATCATAGCATTACATGCAGTAGCTAAAGTAAATATACATTAGCACACTCTTTCCTTATCACACCTGCAGGCTGTACAAAGAGGTACCAAGGGCCGCTGTTGGCTGCAAGCTGAAAACCGTAGCTCTAATATGAATAATACAAAAATAAAACAATAGAGCAAATGAAAAAATATACAACCCTGAGATGTAAGTAAAAGAAGAATGCAATGATGCTGCATTTAATTCAAAAATACTACTAAAAAAAATTAGAGAAAATATGTGTAACATGTTTCCCAAAAGTTGGAACTTTGGCACCAAAAGAGTGGGAAAATAATAATAACAAAATCTCACTACTAATTGAGTTAACTGACCACAGGTCACCAAATGATTTGATTATAAAAATGTCAGAGACTGAGTTTCTGAGAAGTGAAAGGTTTCCCCATGCTGTAAAAGGCTGTGGGCACTAGTTCAACAATGTAAGAAAAGGTCTTCTCGACATAAAACTGAAGAATGTATCATCTATGATGCATAAAAGACTTTGAAACTCTAGAGAAAGCACTGAAGACAAGAGGCAAGGCCAAAAACCAGTAAAGAAAGAGGCTTGACATGACAGTGCGTTAAAAACAGGTTTACAGACATAATTCTACACAGGTTTGGGAAC
>JASGAU010373738.1:0-23941 GCA_030220045.1 Australoheros facetus | reverse complement strand
TAGTAGTTCTAAACATATTTAGGGTGTTTTTCTTCACTTTTTGTCTCTCCAAAGATGTTATTCCTCTCTCCTACAGCTTCAATTGCAACTACATGCAAATTACAAATTATGCAAATTAGGTGATGACATCATATAGCGACTTCTGGCGAGTTTTAGGACAGCCAATAGCTACTTTCCTTGCTGAGGAGTTGGCAACAGTGGGCCGTGACAGTATCAGTTAGCTAGCAGTGTATAGCAAACGTGAACAAATCACAGATTTTTGACCTTGGAATGCTTTTTAGCAAATAAGAGTTGCGTAAAAGGTAAGGAATCAATGTTTTCGTGTTGAACCATTGGACACTTGATGCCTTCAGCCTCCTGCCTTTGGGTAACAAGTTATAGAATGATGGAGCTTACTGATTGGCAGAGCTAACACAAATTTGTGATAATGGTTGGTCTTATGGGTCATTGAAAGCACCTGAATCTGATTGGACCATGTAACTTAGGGAGTGTTGATCCCTCTAGTTTGTGTTACAGTGCTCTGAAAAAGAAGATGCTTGTTTACCTGCAGCTCTTATTAATAAACAACATGTCAGTGTGTTATCCTTGCGAGTCTACGAAGACAAGAAACAAGACAAGCTCCTGGGATTTTATATTTAATAGGAAGCCCAAAATTGTCCTTTAAAACTCCCTTTTATCTCTACTCTCCCCTCGGTTTCACGCTAGTCGCTATTTTTCCCGCAAAATCAAGCGTGAACAGAACCGTCCTGAGGTCGGACATGCACATTGTAAACGAAACTGGCTGTGAGAGAGAGAAAAAAAAAATCAGATTCTGGTGTCGCAGATTGGTTCCGATAGATAGCGAACAGTGAAATTCTCAGCCCAATGCAAGGCGACCTCAGCATGGTGCAGCGCTAGTTGATCAACCGCTGGCTAGAACCCTAGACATAGGTACACAGTTTTTGGACAGGCCAATAGGAACATTTAACTGTAAAGTAAGTAAATAAGTAAAATTTATTTATATAGCACCTTTCGGGATCAAATCACAAAGTGATAGACAGTAAAACACACACAAACCACTAGTTAAAAGCAAGCCTGTACAAATGAGTCTTGAGTTGTTCTTTTAAAAGATTCAATAGAGTCCACAGATCTCAGGTGTGATGGTAGTGCATTCCAAAGTTTATTTTTTATGTACTTTTTAAACCTTTATTTTACCAGGTAAAATGTTTGAGAACTAGTTCTCATTTGCAAACATGACCTGGCCAGTTTAGGAGCTCCCTTAGTTTTTACTGCACAGCAAACAATATTATTTATAGCAATAAAAATGTTCCAGAAAGCATCAACACTAAAAACATGGTTTAGAGGTCCATTTCAGTGATTTGAAATAGCTGAGGTGGGCGTAGGAATGAGTTTACTATTGGGGGGGACACATAATGGAAACCTGACAGATCCATAAATACTCTGAGGTGGGACAAATGTGCCTGTCTCCAATATTGGGGGGGACACGTCCCCCCCGGTTCCTACGCCTATGGCTGAGGTGAAGCTACCAGTCACAGCTGTCTTAAGCCAGGGCTGGCTATAGTGAGCAAAACAGTTATTAATCTGCGACTTAAGAAAAGTTTATTTCTACTGTAAAGTTGGGCTTTTTAACATGGGATCTATGGAGATTCACATCCTTCTGGAGAGTAGAAGTGGCTATTCAAGGAAAACTGCACATTTTGGTAGTTTCCTCATATTTCTAAGAATTTGGTGGAAACGAAAACAAAACTGAAAGGAGAGGTGTCATTATCAGGTAGAAACCTAACTCTAGATTCTAATGTTGTTCTATGACTGCTGGAGGAATAACTTTTGCTTAGAGCTGTTACCTTTTTAACACTTATGGGTAGATGGTAGTATTGTTTTAACTTATATTTGTGCCAAAGTTATTGGTTTAGATGCCAGAACGTGCACCATTTTTAATCATGATACAGAATCTAATACAGCATTCATCAAGGCTACTGGCTGGCATTTGTTGGGGCATATAAGAGACAAAGAGTGTGCAAATCATATCACCAGAGGCCCGGTATCTTCTATGTAGAGCCTAAAATAACTTAAAGTATCTAACATCAAAGTCATGTAACGTCACCTTTATCATGTGCCTGTAGCTCAGTAGGTAGAGCAGGTCACCTACTGATCAGAAGGTCAGTGGTTCGATTCCTGGCTACTCCAGGCTACATGCCAATATATCCTTGGGCAAGATACTTAACCCCAAGTTGCTCTCCGACGCAACCGTCGGAGTGTGAATGTTAGCTAATTAAAAGCACTTAGCTTAATTAATCGTGGAAGTGCTTGTATGCATGGGAAAATGTGTTGTATAAGCGCTTTGAGTGCTCAGACTGAGTAGAAAAGTGCTATATAAGAACTAGTCCATTTATCATGTTGTCCTGAAAGAATATTTATTTTGTTACTGTCAAAGTCTGCCTTCTGGTGCTGCTACTCTCAGTCTTAATTTCAAGCATGACTCTACTTAATCCTCTCTTAAGAACCCATCTCATTTGTGGTTCGCTCTAAAGAAGTCAGATTGATGTAATAGCGCCAAAGGACCTAAATCTCAGGTCCTTAATTTGAGCTGCAACGAAGTAGCCCTCTTAATTTAAGGGGAGCTTTGATTTAAAGTTTAAAGAGAGAGTTGTGAAAGACTCTTACCACCATAGGTAGCTGGCAGAGGGAGCTAGATAAAACAGAGGGAATTCACACAGTGTGCATAATCCAGTGTCGTTATAATTACCTATTTACCTTTAAACAACACCTAAGACACTTGTCATTCATCCTGCAGTTCCTCATCCCTTCTGGTCGTCTGTGCTCATCTGTTCTTTAATGACTTTTCCACCGCAAAGATTGGAGAGTGGCTGGCTTCATGTGATTTCTCTCCTTTTTTCCTTCCCTATTGCTGTGAAGAATTTTTTCCAGATGAAGGTTTTTATGGAATAAGTGGGAACTGTTTGGAACGCAGCTTTACCAAACCTAGTTCGGTCCCCGACTCCAGTCCAGTCCACTGGTGAGGAACAACAACTGTGGCCAGGCTAATGTGCTGTTTCGATTTCTCTGAAATCCCAGTTATAGGAACATTGTGGTTTTTTTTTTTTTTTGCATTTATTTAAAAAGTGTGGGATACCACTGAGCTGACAGCATGAAAGCCCAGACCCCCGAAATGCATATACGCATATCAAGTCAGATTCCACATGGGTCAGTCTGTACATATAGTAAGGAAACATCCATCAGGCATATTAGCAGCCATTAATGAGATACGCTATATTGCCAAGAGTATTCACTTGTCTGCCTTCACACGCATATGAACTTGAGTAACATCCCATTCTTAATCCACAGGGTTTAATATGATGTCGGCCCACCCTTTGCAGCCATAACAGCTTCAACTCTTTTCCACAAGGTTTAGGAGTGTTTATGGGAATTTTTGGCCATCCTTCCTGAAGCACATTTGTGAGGTCAGACGCTGATCAGACACTGATAAGAAGGCCTAACGCACAGTCTCCCTGCTAATTCATCACAAAGGTGTTCTGTCAGGTTGAAGTCAGGACTCAAGTCAAGTTCTTCCACAGCAAACTCACTCATTCATGTCTTTATGGACCTGCTTTGTACACTGCTGCGCAGTCATGTTGGAACAGGAAGGGACCATCCCCACACTGGTCCCACAAAGTCGGGAAATTGACCAAAATGTCTTGGTATGCTGAAGCATTAAGAGTTCCTTTCACTGGAACTAAGGGACCGAGCCCAACTTCCGAAAAACCGCTCCACACCATAGTCCCCCTCCACCAAACTTTACTCTTGGCGCAATGCAGTCAGACAAGTACCAAACCCAGACTCGTCCATTGGATTGCCAGATAGAGAAGCGTGATTTGTCACAGAGAGCACGTCTCCACTGCTCTAGAGTCCAGTGGTGGCATGCTTTACATCACTGCATCTGAGACTGTGCATTGTGCTTGGTGATGTAAGGCTTGGATGCAGCTGCTCGGCCATGGAAACTCATTCCATGAAGCTCTCTACACACTGTTCTCGAGCTTATCTGAAGGCCGCATGAGGTTTGGAGGTCTGTAGTGATTGATTCTGCAGAACGTTGGTGACCTCTGCGCACTATGCACCTCAGCATCCACTGACCCCACTCTGTGATTTTACGTGGCTTACCACTTTGTGGCTGAGTAGCTGTTGTTCCCAATCACTTCCACATTGTTATAATACCACTAACAGTTGACTGTGGCATATTTAGTAATGAGGAAATTTCACAACTGGACTTGTTGCACAGGTGGCATCCTATCACGGTACCATGTTGGAAATCACTGAGCTCCTGAGAGCAACCCATTCTTTCACAAATGTCTGAAGAAGCAGGCTGCATGGCTAGGTGCTTGGTTTGATACACCTGTGGCCATGGAAGTGATTAGAACGCCTGAATTCAATGATTTTGGATGAGTGAGTGAATACTTTTGGCAATTGAGTGTAAGAGTGAAGGTCATCTGCAGGCCACAGACAGCACAGTAAAGTACTGTTACATAATCTGAATCAGTGTGAGTCTTAGCTCTCAAAACAACAGCCTTCCTTTGACAATGCTTTACATCAGCAGACATGTCACACTCAGGCTCCTTGGTCTGTGCTAATGTGTAGACCTTGTATTTATAGCAAGGTTTCAGTCATCACACCAGACTGTCTCATGATGTAACTACTGCTTCAGTAGTCTTTAATGTAATGTAGCCTTGTTCAGTTTAAAAGGGGTTAAATAAAAGTCTTTAAAAACCGCTGTCTCCTTTACCCAGCGAGAAGATGTTTAAAATATCAAGATTTATAACATTTGGCATGTTAGTCAAAGTGATCAAAGGCATCATGAGGAAAACACACCATTCAGCCATGCTTCAGTTCAGTGACTGGGACGGCACAGTCAGGGCTTTGGTTGAGCACTGTAAGACCAAATCTTTTCAACAAGCAGATTCAAAAATATTCAGGACACAGAAAAGAAGTGCTTTACACATCACTTTTCCCATCGTTGTAGGAAACTCTCATATGTCAGCCTTATAATAAACATGTCAGACTAAATTACTGGCTATCATTAACTTAATATGAGCCTTATGACCCTATGGCAAATTTCTGTCATGCTGTGGAATGTACATGATAGGAAATTTTTGAGTTTAATTTAAAGCTGCACTCAATAGTTTTTCATCAGCAAAGGAAGAAATGACTGTATTTTACATAAAAGGTGGCTTTTGTAATATTGTAGTCATCAGTAGTCATAAACATGCTGTGGCTGTCAGCGGCTCAGTCATATGAGGATTTGCTTGTCATGGACTGTGTTGTCTTGCTCATTACTAACACAGAAAAGTCAACCCCAAACAAATGAAAAAGGTGATGATTTCCATATGATTTTAAATAGATTTTTAAAACATACTCAAATTTAAAGTTAGGTTTAAAAGCTGGAATAAATCAACATGGGAGAAACAGCAGAACGTAAAAACACTACTACCAGGACTGTGTAGTCTAACTAATACCTGGTTAACAGGAACTAATTTTTCCATTGATTACACCCATATGTGAACTAAGGCTTTATTGATAGATTTTTATCATTGAGTCCATTGACAGTAGAGAGGAATGACAGAGAGAGTAACTTATCACTGACCTGCGTGTACATACTGAAACAACATGAATGCATGCTATACAAATTAATATAAATAAATGTGCCAGTAAAACAAATTAACTTGGCAACGAAGTGAAAAAAGACCTCAAATAGATGGAGTATGAGGTGATACAGGTGAGTGTGTCCACACTTTTTACTGGTACTGTACATATATACATACATAAAGACGGGAAATACAGCCTTTGAGTTCAGCTGGAGTGAGATTTAAAGTAACTAAATAAAGTATTTCTGAGATTTATTCTTACTTTCACAACCAGCGATGCTGAAATGTCTACTTTATTCCCACTGCCATTGACACTTCCGTATCTATTTTATATGATTTACTTGTTTTAACAAGAACCTTACCTTACTAAGTGTTGGCCTATGAGTTCATAACCTAGTTTCATTTATTTGACAGCAGCCAGATTACTGACTAATTCATGTCTCTATTCATTGAGGTGTTTATTTATTTCACTGTGTATTTCACTGGCTTTTTAAAATTCTAATTTAATTAACATGGTATTCTAGGTAAAACAGCCAGCCTGTGTATGCCTCTTCCACAACAGAGAGTATATTTTGCAGCAACCACACAGCTAAAGCTAATTATGATTTAGCATATGGTGAATAACTCAATCAATTGATTTGTCCTGTCTCTGTTTATTGTTTCTATGTGATTCTCCATGAGCAGTAACGAGATGAAGCACAAGATTCCTGGGAAATGTAATGGCATAGTCTCCTTTTTATTTTCCCCGTTCTGAGCGCGTTAAGTTGCCGTACACAGACTGCAAGTGTCAGCTATGGTTTTGGCAATACTGGACTAGAAAGGAAGAAAGCATTATTGCATATTACTACTTTTTTCAGCAAAATGTGTGTCTAAAAAAAGGTAATGCAAGACAACTCCGGTGCAGTGTTACAATTTACTTTTGACCAACCACTTAAGGGAAACACAAAAGAAACCAGACACACAGAGAGCTGCACAGACAAAGAGGTCAACAGCAGCTGTCAGTCGGAGCAATGACGGCTTTTCTTGCTGAAAGCTTCTGTAAACATACACCTCAGCTGAAAGTATGAGCAGGGAAGAATTACAAAGCTGAAACTGCTGAATGGAGCTGAGGTGAGGCTATAGGTCAGGGTAGGAGTGACGGAGTGAGAACAAGGTGGAAAAGGAAAAAGGTTGGAGGGCAGAGATGCAAAGAGAAGTGGATCATAATGGAGTACTTTGTGTGTGTGTGTGGAAAGAGAGTGTGAAGGCGAGAGAGGGAATGTGATCCTCTCATCTCAGAGATTAGGGTCACTGAGGTCAGCAGGTTTATCTTACATAAGTCTCAGGACAGACGAGCGTCCTCTCGCACAAAGAGGGAGAGTCATCTGTCTATCTTATTAAACCATGCTGGGTAAATATTTTGTGCGTGTTTCAAAAGCAATTATACCAACGTTCCTAACAGGGAATTAGATCAAATTATTTTATTGGATTCCAATCAATGTTTTGAGTATTTTTTTTAAAAGAAAAACAGTCTGATAGTGAATAATATAAAGTTGTATTTGACAAGGAGATACAGCACAGAGGCAGCACAGTGGTGTGGTGGTTCTGTCACCTCACAGCAAGAAGGGCCTGTGTTTGAATCCAGACTGGGGTCTTTCTGTGTGGAGTTTGCGTGTTCCGAGTACTCTGCCATCCTCCTACAGTCCAACGACATGTATGGGCTTAGGTTAAATTGTGATTCTAAATTGCCTGTAGGTGTGAATAGTTGTCTGTCTCTATGTGTTTGCCCTGTGACGGATTGGTGAGCTGTCTACGGTGTCATTGTACAATTCTAATGCGCACGATGTCAAGATTTTGTACTTTTTTCTTCAGGAGTCTTCAGGAATAGTTCTCCAGGCTTCTTGCAGGACATTCAAAGCTCTTCTTTGGATGTTTGCTGCCTTTTGTTCTGTTCTCTGTCAAGATGATCCCACACTGTTACAATAATGTTGAGGTCCAGGCTCTGGTGAGGCCAATCCATGACTGATAGTGCTCCAACTGTGTGCTTATACTGCATTGGCTGTGTGTTTGGGATCATTGCCATGCTGAAAAATAAAGCCATTGCCAATCAGAAGCTTTTCAGATTGTATTGCAGGGTGGAAAGAAATCTCTCTGTTCATAATTTTATGTTCAATTTTGACACCATTCTCAATACCACTGGCTGAAATGGAGCCCCAAACCATGACAGAGCCTCCACCGTGTTTTGCTGATGGCTGTAGACACTCAGTGTTGTACGTCTTCTGACCTGATGACAGGGATTTGAGTCAGAGATTTCAAATTTGGATTCATCACTCCATCAGACCTGTTGCCACTGATTTTTAGTCCAGTTGTATAATTCAGCATACCTCAGCCTTTTCACCCTGTTTCCCTTCATTAAGAATGGCTTCCTGACAGCCACCATGACAGATACTGTATAGTTATAGTTTTTGTAGGCCTATCACTTTTTCTTTATGATGAAATGATTCATAGGTCAGTGTGAAGAGGCTTGCTAAACAAACATTCCTCTGAAAATGGCCAGGTCCAAGTATTGGACTGAAAATTAGTGAAATCAGCCAACGTCCAAAGAAAAACTTTGGAAGGCCTTCAGAAAGCTTGAAGAGCTATCGCTCAGGACCACTTAAAAAAATTATAAGAAAGTCTGGCTCCTTGGAAGCAAAGTACAAAGACATTTGCACAGCAGTGTATATTAAATTAAAGCTATATCCTACTTCCTGATTCAATACAGTTCATTCCAATAGTTATGCTCAGTGTTTGCTCAAACAGACACGGGTGGCAGCTGTCAAACTACAAGCAGTTTTAAATTACTAATTTAGATTTTGCTGTGATAATGCACTTGTTGAATCTGTTTGTCAGAGCTCCCGTCATCACTATGTTTTGTGTGTTGTGGTTACTGACAGCAGCTGTTGCCACTACAGCCATATCTTATATGGTGCCTTGCAATGAGCAATGTTGATGAGTGAGCACTAAAAAGTCCCCCAGAAAAAGAACACACAGCTAGAGTAAACAATGCGAATCAGCACAATATAGAATGGTTATGCATGGACTGGTGTGCATCGGGGCATGGCGTTTGCGAGAAGAGTTCTGTTTTTGAACACTAACAGGAAGCTTTATCAAATATGTGTGATAAAGAGTGTGAAACCTCATAAGATTATTACATGTTCATTTTAGCCTGCCAATCTGATAACAGAAAAAATGAAGAGTTAAAACTAACACGGCGAGATCTTGGATTGTGATTGTAGTGTGAAAAGACGCCTGGTAGTCAGCCACCTGACTTTTGCTATCTGCAGAAATGAGACCCGCTGAAGTGGCTACTTGTTACATAAAAGCAATCTCAAATCCTCCAGAGTCTACAAGGTCAACAAAAGGGTCAAAGGGTTATGCCAAAGGGTCCCGGTAACCATTAAACTCAATGTAATATGGCCATAAACCAACCAAACAAGGTGAAAAATAAGGGATTACCATATCACCAAGGATTTCATTGAGAGCCCATTAATATCTGAAAGATTATTCTTCCAACTATTGCCCAGATATTTCAACCTAATGACGGAACTAGAGGAGAAGTCAGTGTCTAGGCTACAAAACATTATGGCAATCCATCGAGCAGTCTCTGATATTTCAATTTCACCAAAGTACTCCCATTCCACAGAGCCAGGAGGGAGTCATGGCTAAAAATTTAATTCAAAGCCTTCTGCATGAACGAAAGTGGCTTTTTGTTGTTATGCTTTGGCAAGAGATAGCCAAGTTATGATTTTCAATGATATCTTAAGATATATATTCTTCCATTTTTTTTTCTTTCATGGTTCCTGTGGGCACTTACCATGAGGCCAGTAAAAAATCTTTCTGACAAGCTGTTGCGTACCATGCTGCATGTTGCTGTGGCTCTTTGGCCCTCCTTTGTAACTGTCTTTCCCTCGAAACAGAGGAACTCTTTGGCTCTGATGCAGCCCACCACCACTTTGAATTTACCAGCTGCTTTATATGAAATTGCATTCTTTAGACCATTAATAGTAGCTTAAGAGCTATATATTTATATACTTGGCTGCACATTCCTAAATATAATATACAATGTTCTTTAAAAGATTTGAAAAATATTTCAGAGTTTGTCACCAATACCACCAGTTTGTTTCCTGTCTTGAATAAAATAATTTTATTATCATTTCTGTTGGTCTCAAAATAGCTTTATATTTACGACAGGAGGAAAATACCACTGAATGGGGTCCAGGCAATTTGAAGAGCATTTAACAACATATTATAAACGTAACCTTTCCTGGGTAAAACACAATATTCTTCTCTCAGAGACAAATGAAACCATTTTAGGCTTGCTCATCAGTTGCTGAGGTAATAGGACCCAGATGGTAGCGCCGATATAAAAGCCAGGTAATTTCATACAACACTGTGAAAGGGCGAGATGCATCTCTGGAATCATTGCAGTCTCTCTACCCTTGTGTAAAACCAAACCAAGATAAGGCAATCCCGAGTCTCCCCAGTGAGATGATTCTCGTAAACTTCTATTATTTCCTTAAAAAGAAATTTCATTACTTTCCACTTTAATCCATTGGTGGGAGAGAGTCTTGTGGGGGAAGGGGAAATGCTGAGGACTCCTTGGTAAGACAGAGATGGATTTTCTTTCGAAAGCTGCACAGTGTAACTAGTTGAGGTTGACTGATTTGATTATTACTGTTGAATGCACTTCTCACATGCAGGCTCACACTAGTGCTATAAATCTTACACACCACACGCAGGTCTGCATATGCAAGTGAGGAAGACATGTCTCTTGATTTTTTTTCTGTCATAAAACATTCATATGAAAAAAAAATTAGTCCAACCTATGGAAATTGTTTAAAATTTGATGTTCTGTGAAACAGGGACTGTGCAAAGCTGGCATACTCAAACAGAGGACTTGTTTTCAATATCTTGAATCAGAGGTTCCAGCTGAGGAGCCAATTATTAGAACCTCCTTAGGTAACCACAGGTTGAACCTGTCTTATTTAAACCTAATTAGGGTTGGTGTTTTCTTTGTTGTTGAAGTGCGTGTTGTCATAATGCCAGGAGCTCAAGGCTTTTGATAAAATGTTGCAGTGAGTCTGGCAAGGCATTTAACAAGATCCCTAATTAGATGAAATAAATCGTTGCACTGTGAGGACAACTGGACAAGTGGCATTGACTTCAAACAACTGACAGTTTGTTCAGAACTGGCCATCCCAGATAATCCATCCCTAGAGCAGAGTGTTGGATGTGTATGCGTGGGGGGGAGGCCTCCAAGAACCTCTAAACATCATCACAGGATCCGCAGGTATAGCGCCGGCAGCTGTTGGTGTCAAAGTGCACATGTCTACAATCAGTAAGAGACTGCACTTATTTGACCTACATGAGAGAGGCATGTCAGTAAAATGCCAGTGCTGTCCCAAAATAACATTAGGGTAGAACTACAGTTTCCCAGCATCATTAAGGAAAAGAACAGGCCTTCGGCTGACATGTTTGGTGCAGACCAAAGAAAGAACCTCATACCAGCTGAGTTGTGGAAACTCAAACATCTTGTAAATTAAGGAATTTTGCATAGTAGAGGGGTCAGAGATATCAAAATTTAAGCCGGTATATTTGCTTTTTTGTTTTTTGTTTTTTTGCAAGAGTGAGAAGATTAGCCATTCTCGTCTGCACAAGATGTATGGAGTGGGATTCTGGATGTGCTTAAACATTAAAAACTGGAAACTGGTAAAACAAGCTGGCTGACTGTTAAATTAAGAGAAAAAAATAAATAAAAAGACGACATATTTTTTTTACTATACAATGCAAGAAAAATATAGAAAATTCCAATTACACTGGCACCTGGGTTTGAAACTTGGTACAGATAGGCAACCTCACTGTGACATTAAGAACAGTCTTGTGCAGTAACTGTTCTTTGCCATTGTTCCCTCAAAAAAGTTAATAACACATAAAACAATACTTTTTTTCTTTAATTAATTTTTTAAAATATATTTTTTGCATACGAAAAAGGATCCATCCATTCCATCCGTTCTCTTCCACTTATCCTGTTCAGGGTCGCTGGAGGGCTGGAGCCTATCCTAGCTGACATAGAGCAGGAGGCAGGGTACACCCTGTACAGGTCGCCAGCCTGTCACAGGGCCAACACAGAGACACAGACAACCATTCACACTCACATTCACACCTATGGGCAATTTAGAGTGACCAATTAACCTAACCCCAGTAACTGCATGTCTTTGGACTGTGGGAGGAAACCGGAGTACCCGGAAGAAACCCACGCATGAAAAAGGATATTTTGTGATAATCACTCAGACTTAGATTGCTGCTAGGTAAACTTTTCACTTTAAATATAACCAGGCAAGATGTTTTTCCTTGCTTTCAAGCATAGACAGAGGCAGATGATTTGCTGTGGCGACTCCTAAAGGGAGCAGCCGAAAGAATAAGAAGATGCTTTATTTTGAGCTAAGGCCTATTCCAGCTGTCATAAGGCAGGAGGTAGGGTACACCCTGGACAGGTCACCAATCCATCTAGGCCCTAGATGGATTGCCTGTGTCTATATGCCCTAGAATCTAGGGCATATAGACACAGGCAACCATCAGAGGTGGGAAGTAACGAAGCACAGATACTTCATTATACATGTAAGTAGATTTTTCATGTATCTGTACTTGAGTATTTATTTTTCTCATTACTTTTTAACTTTTACTCCCTACATTTTTACACAAGTATCTGTACTACTTCTTACATTTTCAAAAAAGACTCATTACTTTAGGTTTAACACATCTGAGAAAAATCGGCATTTCCGGTCACTGCGCCGTCAAACATCAAACGATCTAAGCCTAAATGAAGGAACCATAACACATAAGAGACAATCCTACTGCCATATTCTCCATCCCCAGGCCTTATTGCATACAAAGAAATTAAAGAGGCAAAACCATGTAATTTATGTATCATATTTAGCACTATAATCAGGAGTTATAGGGGGTCGGACCGAGTCCGTAAGTTG
The DNA here is from genome assembly GCA_030220045.1 of Australoheros facetus. Classification (NCBI taxonomy): domain Eukaryota; kingdom Metazoa; phylum Chordata; class Actinopteri; order Cichliformes; family Cichlidae; genus Australoheros; species Australoheros facetus. The sequence continues at coordinate 11,301 of JASGAU010373738.1, read as the reverse complement.
TGCTCTCGGGGGTTAGCATCTTAGCTAGTGCTACTGAAGAGGAGCGAAAATAAAGGGAGTAATGTGTTGCAGGTAATTTTAAATGCCACTTTTCTAAATGCTCAACAAATATCAGCAAACACACAAAAAGTGTCTGCAGTTTGTCACACAGTGTGTCTGCTAGCTAAAGGTACAGCTGCTGTGTTTCCAGGTAGAGAAAAGAATGAGCGAGAAGCTCACTCAGAGATGTAAGAAAGCGGACAGGAGAGGAAGAAGAGAGGTTAGCTTTAAAGGTAAGGACTGCAAAACAAACGGCGGTATGCTAACTTTGTGTAATTCATATATTCTTGAAAATACTGCAGTGTGTGTGATAAACAGGTTAGTTTGCTGTACTGTATTTACAGTAAAGCTCTGTGTTGGACTGGTGCACAGTGTCTGTGTTCATTGTCAGAGTTACAGGTTACATGAAGTGTAGCAGAGATGCGTTTGAATCAAAGCTGTTGATGCTTAGATTAATTCACTGAATTCAACATTTATACAAATACATTTATACAACCTGCTACTTTTACTTTATTACTTTGAGTACATTTCAGAGCCTGTACTTTTTTTTACTTTTACTTAAGTAAAGAAGTTGAACCAGTACTTCGACTTTTACAAAAGTATTTTTTTTAACACAAATACTCGTACTTCTACTTAAGTACAGAATGTCTGTACTTTTTCCACCTCTGGCAACCAATCACAGCTACACGTCTTTGGACTGTAGGAGGAAGCCAGAGCCCCTTCAGAGAACTTGCATGCCTGGATTCAAACCCAGGATGTTCTTATAAGAACATCCTGGGTTTGAATGTTATCAATGTTAACTGCTAAACCACCATGCCACTCTTGGACCTGACCTCAGAAAACACTTTGCTGATGGGTTTATGGGCTCAGTTACACATTTCAGGTCATACTGAACAAAACATTAAGCCCATGTTGTAAATTTTGGTAATTTTAAGTACTCAGGAAACACTCATTGGCGAATGACTTGCGACTGATGATTTGTTAGCCACTGAGCACGCATATTCATATTCAGATCCACCCCTTGCTCATCACATCCGGTTTCAAAACACATAGATGCCAATGAAGAAAAATAATCATCTGGAGGTGTCAGAACTGGACTTCACATGCCAATGGGTGCCATGGTTATGCCCATCTTTTATACATCTGTGTTTGAAATATTGAGTTTTTCACAGATTTTATCTTCTTGGCTTTGGAAATTTGTCATTGTTTTATTAAAGATGGGATAAATGACAATATCATTAGAATTCAAAAGGCAATTTACCCTCAGCTTCCATATATGCAGTGCAGTTCAGGTACCGTTTACTGTGCATGCACAAATGCAGAAAAAAGAGCTTTGTTTTCTCCGTTGAGCCTTGTTCATGCGTTTGACTGAGGCAGCATTGAGACCTGCATGCTCGCTCTGTGGAGCCGCTTGGTTCACAAGGGTCACTGTGAGGATGTGCTCTGTTTGCACTGCAAAGTCGCACTGCTGCCAAAGTTAGTGCTTCACCAAAAAAAGAACAGCATTTTTGGAGAGTCTGAGATTTTTTTTTTCCCCCTCGGCTTCACGGCCTTGAACATGCCACTGTTTGCATAGTGTTTGTGTTCTGTTTTAACTAGAATGAAAGGCATCGTAAGATATTAAACGCATGTTCAGTTCAGATAGTAAAAGTAGTCTTGTCATGTTTTCATGAGTTTCTAAGTAGAAGCAAGTATGAACACATGTAAAACGCATGAGCAAGCCAGAGAGTATGTGTGTTTTTTGACACAGTCCAGCTTCCTCATCCATTCCTCAGGAAAGTACAGTAATTCATTGTCTGACAGCTGTTTTCTTTTCTGTGAGCCTGCCCTGCTTGGATCCTTGGGTGTAATTCCACACACAGGGCCAGCTGGAGGTNTGAAAAAAAAAAAAAAAAAAAAAATACAGACTGAGCGCCGAGCTGACAGATTCACCAGCAAAAGCACCAAAACAGCATCTCTGGTCCAGAAATCAACAGACTAAGTCTCCTGCAGTTCGATTTATCCACCTATTTCATGTCCAAAAATCATAAAACCAAACTCCAGCAGAATCATAATTGGATTTGACTTTTAATTTAATTATGTGTGAGCAGATTTTCTTGGACATCTTCATGAACACCTGCTTTATCTTTCAGTTCAAGCTCCATACGGTATTCTGGATACAACAACTAATGCGAGCATAAGCTATTCATAATTTTACTTTTGCTCAAATAAGTTAGTATTAACCATTAAATACAATATTAGATAATTAATAACATAGAATACTGCACTGAATTGAATGCACTGTATGCAGAAATATTGGCCTTTTAATACCATTAGAAAGTCTGGGAATCACCAAAAATTAGCTAAAATGTGCTAAACAGAGAAATATGTAACCGCAATATTTTTATTCTTGATCCCTGCTAGTAGCATGATCCACAGTTCAGAATAATCCTTTTTTTTTTTTTTAATCTTACTGCGCCTCAGTGCAGCCCCTCAGTTCAATAACAAGCCAATTTTACTCTGTACATTTTCACTCCTTTAAGCCTTCTTTTAAGCCATCTCTCTTGTCATTGGCAGTCCCTCACATACAAAAAACTGAAACTAGCTCACAGCTAGAACTATGTGCCAGAGATGACCATATTCTTCCATTTATTTTTATGATGATCCACGGGTTCTATTATAATTCTTTTTTACTTTCCTTTGTGACTTTCAAATGGTGATTATTGGATTTTTGGTGCAATCCTTTGTTCCTGTTTGCTCATATTTTGGTGAGTGTTTTCCTTTCATGTGCCTCCTATGTTCCTCCTGTTTCACTGTCGTCTGTGGGAGTTTATTCTTGTTCCCTCTTTCAATCTAACTTCCTGCTTTATTTTGAAGGTTAGCTCCTCTTTTGGCTTTCAGTGTTTTGAGTTCCCACCTTTGTTCTTTTCCCTACCCTCTTCTCTGATTGAGTTCATCTGTTTCTTATTACCCATCTCTGTTCCTTCAGTCTTTTTCAGGTTGTCCTTTTAACTTTGTCTTGTTCCAAAGATTCCCTAGTTTCTGCTGTCGGCTCCTGGTCTTTTTTCTTTTCTGGTTCTGTCAGTTACTGACACCTTTCTGCGAGGTAAACTACTCTGTCATATTTGATTACTGGTCTACAGTAGAACGGTAGAACAGTAGAACTGCACTGACATTTACTGGTATCTTCAGAGAATCATATCTAGCCTTATGCCATTTAATGCAATAACACTGTCAAACACGGTGTATTAATAACACAGTTTGACAGTATTATAACTCTCATAAATGTAACATCCATGTGTTCTTATTGTGTTGTCACACAAGCAAATGCGGCTTACGATTTGAACTTTATTGAACACACTGCTTTTTCATTTCACACATGAACATCTGATAGCTTATGACTGGATGAAAGCGATGGCACAATGAAACAGTCCAGGTCAGAACACGCTAAGGGATGAGCTCCAGGCTACTCCGATCTGAGTGCCAGGTCTCTCGATGAGTCATGAGCAGAACCCATTTTACAACCATTTTCCCCTTTCATTTCCTGTCTGGATGACCCAAACCTCTCTGGAGGGTAGCTTGTAACATATCCCCAGCTAGGTTTGGACACCATCTCTGCCGTTAATTTGTAGACAGGATGTTTAACCAGGCCGCTCGGAGGGGTCATCGGAGGGGAACCCTGGGGTGATTTTCCTCAGATGCTGCAACATGAGTGTTTTCGCCTCTCTGTGGAGGGTGATGAAAGCTGCTCACCACTAGAACATAATATTTATCACTGATTGTGTGTGAAAACCTAATAAAACAGAGTTAGGTGATTTTCATGGTTCTTTTTTTTTCCGTTTCTGCAGCTGAAGGATTACATGATCCTCTGTGGGTCTAACAAATTTTTGGCCTCTTGGCCTCATGAAACACTGATCTGAGCCACAGGGAGGACGAGAAAGCATTAAAAACTGCTGTTTATCTCAGTGTCTGGAAAACTCATACTGTGTTAAACAAGGGCTCGAGATGGAAGCTTCAGTGTTTGTGACATGATAACTTCTTGCTTATCCACATCTGTTAACAAGCCCCCCCTTTAAATCCAATTTGTCAGTTCACATTGTGGACAACAACAGATTAATTTTCTACTTTATTAAGCCTTGCTGGGCATTTGCGTTGTTTCAGTCTTTATGTCTGTTTCCCAATGTACTTTCAATTGTCTAACTTACAGTAATATGAGGTTTCCTGCATGCTAAATGACAAGCATGTTTGTAGGTGTAAACTTTCAATTGCGAGGAGGGTTCTTCACGCTGTACATGTGCAAAGTGAAGGAATTACAACTGAAAAGCTTACAAGTGGAGCAATGACGAAGACCGAAGACTGAAAGATAAGGGCTTCCAGGAGCTTGGTTTTAATGTTTTATTGGCACAGAGTACCAATTTTCAAAATACCTCTCTCCTCAAGCGCTCATTAAAGCTAAAATTACACCAGTTAACGGCTTATAACCGCTGTATCGCGGCAGCTTGATGGTGAAAGTGCAGCTCGTGAAAGCAGTCCCTGTTACCCTGGACAAGTTTCTGTGCTGCAGCGACGGAGCAACACTCACATCCAGAACTGCTGAGCCACAGCTATACTTACCTGAAGATTACAGTAATTATCAGGTTTCCCATCGTCATACCTGTACCAGCAGAATACCTGCCACACTGTACACACCTGCCCCAGCACAAGTAAGTATAGCTCTCCTGCAGCGCAGCAAGTATTCAACTCAAATGACAGATGCTACCATGAATGAGTGTGGAAATAGCTGACCACAGAGTAGGACCACTTGGTTAACTTCCAGAAAATTAGATTACACTTTTGCGTGTACAGGGCTGCAATGAATGAACAGTGAAGCTTAAAGGAGATGAGTGAATGGCCCTGACACACCTGGTGTTAATGGGCATCTCAAGTGATCGAATCGCAGATGGTACAGTATAGGGGAAGAACACATTTAAGATCTTGAGTTTTTGGAGGTGGTCTGGGCTGTGTGTGGCCATATTCTTTTAGCTTTAATATGGGAATATGCCAAATATGGCCAAACTTTCAATTCAATTAATGTACACACTCATCTGTGTGGCATTTTAAAGTTATTGAAACTACAGACAAGGATGTGCCGTTGGGCAGAATGGGTCTTCTGGGTTGTGGCAGGAGCCTGTAGGAGAGATAAAGTTGAAGTGGTCAACATGTTTTTTGTTGTTTTTCCATTGAGCCAGATTTAGAGAGAGATGTTTAATCTGGACAATTGTCCACTAGCCTCTATAAATTACTCTACAGAAACTTGTTCAGGCATTCTGAATAAATGAAATGCCGGGTTTACTATCTCTGTTCTGTGGCAACAGCAAATATGTGGCATTTTGCTGTTAGCAGATGGAGCCTCCACAGATTTAAGGTTAAAGAATTAATAATATGGCTCAGGAGGTGGACTGGGTTGCCGAAGTGTCACAGAATCCCAAGTTTTCCCCAGTATCATGGCCACCGCTATGTATTTGTGTGTGTATCTCCTTTGAATAAAAAGTGCTATATAAATCAAGACCATCTATCCTGTAGACCTTCTACACCCTTCACTCCATGCTGAACTTTTTAAATTTTATGCTTCCACTTTATCTCTCTACAGGAGCTTTTGGATACATTTTTTAACTTTTTGACAGAGCCAGGCTTGCTACTTCCCTTGCTTCCAGTCTACATCCCAAGCTACTAACAATCTCCTGACTCCAACTCCATACTTGGCAGATAAGTTTTTTTTTTTGTTTTTTTTTGTGGGGGATTTTTTTGCATCTATTTCTTAAATCCCTGTGAACAGGATGTCTGTTTCAGCAGATCTGTGATTACATAGATTAGTTAACTACTATCTTAAGAGTACTTCCAGTTTTAATGTATTTAAAGCTATTTTCAGATGACTCTTCCTTCAGTTTTCACTCAGTGATCTAAATGGTTTGTTTAGCTAAAGAACAGGCCTTCTCCCAAGTGTATCATGAGGTCATTGTATCTGAGTTACAGTCTCGCTCCGGGTCATGGGCCGGTCCCGTTCATGCTGAGGCCCTCATGTGACTGTTGCCTGTTGTTCTGGGATCCAGCCGCGCTGGTCCGAGAACTGCTGTCAAATGTTGACAACTCCAGAGAAAAATCTGGAAAGGAAAAAAAAGAGGGTGGGGGNATAGATGACACAACATGGAGAGAGAAAAAAGAGAGCTCCAACACAGCCAAAATCTTGTCCACTTGGAGCTGGACATGCCAAGTGCTAAACAAGCGTTATATATCCATTTCTGGGGTTCATATTTATTCTGGTGTTATGAATTGCTGCTTCATAAATCAGTGTATTATAATGCCTATGAAGAGGGTTACAGCGAATGGAACATCTGCTGGCTAATGCAAGCAGACATGGAAAAAGAACCATAACTCTGAAAATGACTTTAGAGTCCTCTCAAAGGCTAACAGTATTTGACTTCCCAAAGAACCAGAATGTGTCGAACCTAGTTGAACAAAAAAAGCGATGGCAAAAGACAATATTTGGCCTTGTGAGGTACAGTGCTGTACCTTTTCCTTGGAACTGCCTTTTGTAATTTTGGCTGAACCATGCCTAAAGTTCAACAGCTCACCTCACATGTATTTTGAAATGGCTCCGCTGGATGCCGGTCCATCTGCTCTAACCACAATGGAGTGAAAACAGGCGTCAAGACTGCCTGCAAGTGCAGTGATGATACCTGCAGTAACCAGAGCGACATAAAACTGACACAGGGTGGGTTGCTACACTGTATTCATTTCTCCTGACACGAGTAACCACACATTCAGTTCACCTCTTATGATATGGTGCCATAATTGTAGATAGTCCCACCACAGAGCTTTTGTCTGAAGCTTCCTGGCTGCAGACTTCCCTCAGCTGAAACAATAAAGGCATCAATGCCTTGCTTTTCTTCTCTTCATGCCAGTATTTTTACTGACCTGTTTTATTTTAACCTTCCCAGCATCCTCCTCCTCCTCTCTCTGTTGTGTGACTCCTTTGTGTGCTCGGTTTCCAGACGTGAGGAATCTAATTCTGCTTCTTATTAGGCATGACCGCAACGACCCTGCGCTGTGATCGAGCCAGCATGTCCCTTCCCACAACAGGAAACACCGTCACCTACAATTAGCCAACCAATACAGAATCTCTGGCTCCAGTCACAAATCTTCAGCCTCGGAGATCGAATTTTGTTAAACATGGAAGCAAGCTTTACAAATGAGCCCATGGAGACATAACACAAAACACAGATTTTGTCTAATGCTGTGGGGAATCTTGGTTTGCAACACGGTTTTTCCTCAGATAGATGCGACAGCCAACAGGACGCATCGAATCCGAGGAACAACATCGCTATATAAGCCAATCAGGACAGCTTACTGGCTCTGTTACTTTCAGATGAAATTGTTTAATGCAAAACCTGGCACCAAAAAAATAAAAGCTTTGAAATAGAACTTCATTCATCAGAGTGCTCCAGCGCTGCAGGGAATTTGGGATTCATGGGAACGCCAGCCACTTCATCCTCCATAGAATCAGAAAGAAGTTTAGAATTCATTCTATGATTTATCCACTGTGTTTCCTCAGCCTCTCTTTGTGATTAGTCGTTGCCATTTTTTTGTTGTTGTTGTTGTTGTTGTTGCTGTTATGTCTACATCTGTCTCAACTTACATCAAGAATTCAGTCAATTATATTTCCCAGAACAGCTCCCAGAGAAGTGGTACCTTTTTATCTGTGAGCATTTATTCTAAATACTTTCTGAATGCTTTGTGTTATAGATCGTTGAGGCCGCTGTCATTAGAAAAGTTATGTTTGTGCTACTTCATCTTGTATTAAGGTGATTCAAAGTGGGCACTCTAGAGACTGTGTTGCCTTTACAGTTTAATGACAATGAAAGAATGATCTCTAATAACATGCACCAATGTTAGGTAAAAACATCAGGGGTGCACAAAACTTTACATTTACAACAGGTCAAACAGCTCATGTATATTGTGAAAAATGTCATTTGCAATACATAAAGAATTATCAGTTGACTGTGGTTTTACTTTCAGCCCATTGTTTGGTTCAGTCACAGCTTTCAGTGAGTCTCCTTCACTAAGATATGCGTAGAAATGTTCTTAACCTGTGCAAACAGTAAGTCCACACAGTGGACTGTGGCTGTGATTCATACAAGATGTTGCATGACATCTGACGGACATAGACCCAAAACAGTGAGCAGTAAGGTGGAAAATAATGAAGTGGCACTATCGCAGTGGCGTGTTTTAGGCTGATAAAAATGCATTTTCAAATCTTGATAAGTTATAATAAAAATCCTTGGGGATATCAGTTTATTATTTATCAGGTTTGCTATGGTAAATATAGGAACTCTTTAGGAAATGGATAATAGATTATAGTTCATAAACAGGATACAGTGTATAGTTTTAGTAAATAACCATTAATGCCGCTGCCCTTTGGTTGGAGTGGGATCGTGAGATCAGTGGAATGTTAAATGTGCTTCTCTGTCAGGCCCGTTCATGAATCACATTGATAGCACGCCTCGACATGCACATGAAAACTGACTGTTGTAGGACATATCTAGCACAAAAATGTCCATATATGCATGACTCCTTTTAGACACACATATTTAGCCATACAGACTCATATAACTTGCATATCACACTTGTCATGCGTGAATGTGACAGCAAAGATGCCAAGTAAAAATCTTTCACATCTGCAGTTAGTGCGTGAAGGTTGAAAAACTGAGGTTTTGATGGTGGAACTGCCATCACAGCTTTCACACGTTCTGCCTCGTGTTATATTATTTAAAAGCTGAAGAAGAGAGAATAACAGCTCTTGTTTGGATAGCGACCATGCAAAACATGTGCATGTGTGGTGGTTCCAATCCCCCCCCATGCCATGTGCAAAGTCTACTTCTTTCGTGACATGTCCCAGTAGCTACTTCTAAACTAAACACATATTCCAGGATGAGTAATCTCATTTCTTCCATAATGTAATCACACTTAACCTTCGCGCTGCTTTGTCGACAGGACAGAGCGGGTGAGGGATGAAGAATGTTTGCACACATCAATCGAGCTGCCTGTAGACACCAGGAAAACACTAAGGTCACTCTCTGAGTTTAGTAGATCTGCTGGGAGAAGCACATTTCCAAGTGATTACTGCCAGAAAGCAAGACATATGAGGAAGGTTGTTCTGGCCAGTGGCGCTTGACTAACCCAGCTTGACTAGGACTCTGAAGGAAAAGCTTTAATACACATTACTTTTGATGTATTATGGCGCACTGTGTCTTTTGAAACACCCCTTCAGATGTAAAACTAGCTTATTTCCAGAGCATAAAACATGAAACTTTCTGAAAGCAACATCTGATTTTGTTTGAGTAATGCCTCGATTATACTCCATCGCGGACACGGAGATGAACAGCTGGAGACCTGACGCTTGAGTAGCCATTCCTGTTGAAATCTGCTTGAATTTGTAAATTTGTACATTTGTAAATTCTACATGGATAAGTCTGCGAGCTCACCAAAAACCAAAAAATAAAACAGGCAGGGATGCGGACTTCTGCGCAGACCCTCATGCTCACCATCTGATGACGAAATTTATGTCACTCAGACCCGAGCGGACCCTAGCCGACTCGTAGATGTGGAAAGTATATTTGAGGCTTAAGAATGAGTCAGCTGCTGCTTGCATTGGTCTGCTTTGGAAGTCCCTGAAAATGTCATTCAGAGTTGTTTTCAAGTTCAGGGAACAGGCTCTTCCAAAGGTTGTAGCTGTCTTGAAAAAAAGAGATAATGATAGTGGTATCAGTTGTTAAAGGAAGGGCACATTTAGATAGTTAAAAAAATTTTTTTACTGTACACTTGAGCTCAGACTGGAAGTGCTGAAGTGTCGTTCTGTACTTTAAAGGAAAGAAATAGGTGTGAAAGAGTTCTGCTTTCCATCACAAAGAGACAAGGTAGAGAACTAATTATTGAAATGAATAGCCAGACTGATCATGCAGAGGTCACTTTGTCTCTCTTTTGACTCTCATTTTCCCTCCCCTGATGGCTTCTTTGTGCTTTCTTAGCCACCTGTCCCATGAGTGCCATTTGCATTGTTGCCACAAAAGGTCACTGCGTTTACTGTCACATGGTGTTACATAATAGTTCCCGCCTTAAATTTCCCTGCTCACAATAACAAATTCGAGCCAGAGAAAAATTGTTTGATTATTTATTCTTTTTAAATTGAATGATGCCAGTCTAGTGCTGTTTCATTTCTCATATAATAAAACAAGACACAGTGCTATGCCTGCCAACAATGAAAACTGTGGCAGATTTCAGATTGCACTATTAAGATACTTGCACTTGTCTGCTGAGTGAATAAACTGCACTCCAAACTGCAAAGAGGTTAGCATCATGTTCCCTTTCTGAGCAATTTGCAGAAAGCACTATTAAAGTTTTTCATAAGAAGAAAAATTATTTGCTCTCAGACAATAGCTGGCATACAACAGTGAGTAAGAGCAGACCTGCTATGAAAGAGCTGTGGCAGTGGAGAACCACATGGATGTCCTGGAAAAAAGTTAATACTAACTACTAACAGTCCTTATGCTTGGAGACAACACAATCTCCTAAAAGAATAAAACCTTAAAATAAATAAAACCTTAGATCAGCATCAAACATTATCAAAATAACCTGATTATATTTATTATTAAAGTGCAAAGACAGCTATATAGGTACTAGATAGAAAGTACAGAAAAACTATACTTGCATTATCCAGTCAAAAGAAAACCAAATGTGCTTGAAGCATAATGGCATGTGGATGTGTGTTACAGTTATTCTAGCTTCATTCATTGGTTTCTTTGCCAAATCCTAGACTGCACAGAAAAGATGGATGAAGCTACCAAGAAGTAACTTGCTGACCCAGCACTGGCATTTTGGCATTCACTGTGTTTGTTTGGTGCAGCAAGTGATCACACGTAGATGAGGGAGTGAAGTTAGATCAGGTGATGTTATCAGCTAATACTGTCTTGTTTGGTTAGCAAAGGTGTGTTGCACAGACAAATATACCTGCAAATTATTACTAAACAGATAAATAAAATACGAGAAATTCATTTACCAAAACTGGGGCACAGGTATCCTGGACTACGCTGTCTGTGCAATTAACTACACATCAACTCGTATGCTAAACTAATGGTATGGTAAACATGCATGATATACAGTGGTGTGAAAAAGTGTTTGCCCCCTTCCTCATTTCCTGTTTTTTTGCATGTTTGTCACACTTACGTGTTTCGGAACATCAAACCAATT
>JASGAU010373732.1:0-16789 GCA_030220045.1 Australoheros facetus | reverse complement strand
CACACACACACACACACACACACACACACACACACAGGCTGCTGGGTGCGAGAGAACTCATAAATCTTGCGTAGCCATAAACGACAGGAGTAGCGTCCTGAATAATAAAAATAGAGGGAAGCGGGAGAGAGTTAGAGAAGAGAATGTGTGTGTGTGTGTGTGTGTGGGGGGGGTAATGAAAACATCATAGGACACTGCTCATATTTTCATTTCCATTTTGGTCCCTCTCTTTCACCTCTCTCTTTCCCTCTGGGTTTTCTTCTCACTCCTGGTTATTATTTTTAAGCCCACTTCAGCTTTCATTCTTCAAGTGTTGTTGCTCTTTGCACGTCTGCTGACCCTGTGCTTTCAACTCAAAACGCAAAGAAAGTGAAGCTTCTAAAAGCCCAATTTTCCTTCCGCGCAAGCTGATCACACAGAATCTTTTTTTTTTTTTTTTTGGCTACAGTTAGCTCAGTGCTTCCTTTGCTTTCGCGTCTGTGCAGAAGTATCAGCAGGACGAGACAAAGTGTTGACTGCAGACTAGAAGGGAAAAGGCAGACTAACATTCAGATTTAATTTAATATTAATAATTTATTTAAGCTTAGAACGAGTCAGTCTGGTGTGAACTAAAATGTGCACATGGCAAAGTGAAACAGCAGAGGATGAGAAGTACAGTAATGCACTGTGAAATTAACCTCAGCGCTTCAGCCTTTTTGGTTTCCCACAAACTTTGTATCCGGATATAACACGTTCCTAACAGTGTTTTCAGATGAGGTCAACAAGTCTAATGCACCTTCTGTTGTGAGTGGCTGTCTTGCTTATATGTTGAACTCACCTTGTTTTAGATTGTATGCTTGTTGCTTCCTCTGGACTGCAGAGTACTCTGATATTGCCTATAATTTCAAAATCAAATGGTCCCAGCTAAATGCAATATGAGGTAAAGTCAGCCAACAAGACTTGCCAGACTGTAAAATGTAACTTATGGCTAATAATAACTGAGACTCTTATCCACGCTGTTGATCAGTTTTCTCTGTTATCAGTTAGTCTGAGTCTCAGACGTATGTTAGAGGAAGTCCACGTGGTCTAGTAGGTTGTGGCCTACGCTTCCGTTTAAAACTGGGATTTTAAAGACATGAAAAAAAAAATTCTAAGGTTTTGTAGAGTATTGCCTAAAAATTAGGTCAACTTATGAAAATATAAAGTTGTATGCGCATATAACATGAATTGAAAAAGTATTAATTGAAATACTTTATTAGAGAAGAAGTCATGGTGATACGTGGGGAACTTATCTATATGCCTGGTTGTTGGTTCAACATTGCTGCCTCTTTGCTTGGTTTCACTTACAGCTAAGAAATTAGCATAATGTTTGAGTGACGCTGACTCTGATGAGGGAATCTTCCTGTCCCACAGTCAATCACGTTATTTCGTTCGTTATAGGGCCTGTGAGGGTCGCTGATACCAGGGCGTGTTTTCAACAACATAATGATAATATCTAGGCTGCTACCACAACCACACTGAAGACTATAGGCTGTAAACTGCTGCTGCTAGCCGTGTGGAAGAAGCTCACCTATAGCCTCCCGAGGACCGAAGCCAGGCGGGAGCACAGACCCAAGACAGAGGGCGAGAATACTGGGGAAGAGAGACAGGAGAGCGGGCGACTGAGCGAAGAAGAGCCAGGAGGAAATAAAAAAGACAACTACCTAAAATGACATGAAGTGACATTTTGTGGCGGACATACTCCTCGGTGGTTGTGGGAACGACTGGCCGGCAGGTTGGTCGACCGGCCGCGTGAAGGACAGTGGCTAAAAAAGAAAGAAATTTGAGGCCATTGTTATCAGCCAGAAGCGGTGCAGGCAGCGCTGGTGCTGGGGTGGAGGGTGGGTGGGGGATTTGGGGGGAGGGGGGGCGCAGGCAGGCAGGCTCCCCGGTAAGCTCGTGCCCTAACTAGCCTGCCTGTAGCCACACCGAGCCCGTCTGTTAATTCTGCTCCCACACTGAGCCCCCGCCGATCGTCTTGGATCCCTCCGACTCTCTCATCCGCCAGCCGTTCATGCCACAAGGTGTCCTGTTCGCGCAGCCCGGTCTGCCGCTGCTGGGGCTCCAGGAGGTGTTGTTGTGGTGGTGGTCGCGAGCTGCCGTGCTAGTCTCGAGACAGCACCGGAGAAGCAGCGGGGTTTGCGGAGAGAAGAGAGGAGAGGAGGAGGAGGAGGAAGAGGAGAGCAAAACAGGCGACAAAACGAGCGGATTCGTTATTTAATTGTCTGTTATTATTATTGATTATCCATTGAACGTGCTCGAGGACTAATCTATGATGCGGTGTTGCTGGGTCCGTGCCGGACTGGACTGGGATCACCGGTGCTAAGCCAGGTAAGGAACATCATCGGCGGGCAAGGAGGCCAGCCGGCAATGCGCGAGCTCAAACAACAACCCAGAAATACATGGTGTGTTTGCTCGCTGTGCAGTTTGTGGACGCGGAGTGGCTTCCTCAGTGATTTATGGCCTGTATGACTTCAATCCCGGTTCAAGAAGAGTTCACAATGCTTTAAACTGCTGTAGCTACCCGCCACAAGCAGCCCCCCCTTCTTCTTCCAACCGTCCATCTCTGTCCTTTTCTGTTCTGCTTTTTTCGTCCTCATCTCTTCCCCTACTCTTTCCACGCCTCTTCCTCACCTAAATTATATTTAGGAGCGATGGCCGGCTGTTTTTCCGTTATGGATGATGCACTTTCCTCCTTTCTATTTTTTCCCTCCACACATGCTCCTGTTTTATTATCCTGTGCGTATGTGACATGTATGTTAATTCATCCTAAAATATTTAGATCGTGTAATTTTAATCGCACATGAAGGCTTCCCACTTTTAGTGATTTCAGTCTAAACTGGGAGCGTGAACATAGCAACAATAGCTCAGATAAGGCCAATCCTTTATTGTTTCTAGTCTCGGCTGCATGTAATTGGCCGCTCTCTCTGTGTCTGTTAATGGGATAAAGAATACGTGGATTGTCCAAGTTAATGCGTTCTCTCTGTCTCCCTGCCTGCATAGCTCTTCATGGCAGACGCCATTTGTAATTTTATATCCCAGGATAAAACACAGACACTGGACACCAAGGCCGACCCCCCCACCACCACCACCACTCTACCCGTCCCCCCCATCCCCTCTCTCTCTCTCTCTCTCTCTGTTGTTTTTGTTTGGGTGGCTGTTTCTCTGTCACTGTAAGTGGATTATTCAGGCAGGCGTCTAGTAAAGTTGGTGATTGTATTAAGCTGCAGCACTACAAGCCAGGGGCAGAGACATTACGTGTCCCGTTTAATGGCGAAACAGCGATATGATTTAATAACATATTCCTCCTACACTCACTGCCACGGCCTCCCTCTCTCTCCCTTTCGTTGGGACTATTCCTCAGAGTAAATAATTAGGATTCCAGCTTGTCTACCAGAAAGATAAATGGCTGACATGTGTGACGTGCTGAGAGCTGGAGAAAGGCTGGACTGTGTAATCTTCAGGAAAAAAGGGGGATAATTAAAAAAAATGTTAAAAAGTGGATTGCATTATTTTCGTTTTACCTGTCTATAAAGTTATTAGTAACACGAGTGGAATTTATTTGTTTTACTGGTAGAGGAGACGTACACGAATCAAACAAATTTTATGACTTTCATTGTTATCGCGTTGATAGCGTTACCATCTCCAATTTATTCTTTTTAACGAGTACCTCCGATTTATGTGAATAGATATCATTGAGGCCTGTGCTTTTTATATGTGCATATGTGTAAGCACCGAAAGGCATATATGAAGTAACCTTCGATACTCTCAGTCCCTTCAGTTTATTTTCGGTGCAGCTTTTTGAAGCGTGGCCTGGCAGCTGCCGCTCTGCACGCGCTTTAGCGAATTGTTTTCGTTTTGATTTTTTTTTTTCTATGCTTCTTCAAAACGAGGCCGGCGATAAGAGTACCAAATGCACAAGCAGCTTCAGCATAATAGCACCATAAAACAAAAGTGATGGCCGCTTAATATCTGAGTGAGTCATTGTTGCCATGTTGATCCGGAAAACAGGCTGAAATATTGGTAACGTTAACTTGGAAAGCGTACTTGTAGATGCAGTTTGAGCGAGCACTGCTCAGTTTGTGCGTGATGGCAGAGCTGCTTCGCCTCCTCAGTTTATCTCCACAGACGGAATGAATGCCAGGTGCTCTCACGTCTGTCAAGCCGGCCTTTTGCGGCCACGGGCCCACACCGGTGGCGAGCGCGTGATAGTCTGTGGAGGCTAACCCTGCTGTTTTTTTCTTCTTCCTCTCTTTTTCCCTAAAGGGGCCATGATAGAGCACTCTGACCGCTCAACCCTAATGGATTACTGACTCGTGAAGCTTCTCCCGGGATCTTTCATTCTTTCTCTTTTTTTCGTGTCTCTTTTGTATAATAAATTATAGTAATTGCAATTTATAATATATTTAAATTTACCGTTTGGCCCACAGTATTAATTAAATAAAACAATACTAAGTAAATACATAAAATGAACAAAGGGAAAAGTTCTACATGGAGATTTGAGTAAAATCCTACCTTTCCTGTTTTAGAGACTTCACACTAGCAACCTAAGTAGCCTCCGCTGTTTTTTTGTTTTTTGTTTTGATTGTTTTGCTTGTTTCTTGTTTTGTGTTGAGGCTCCGTATATATTCATTTTTATTACCATGAAGTTCATAACTTCCACAAATTTCCTGGAAGAAGAACTCGATGGTGAAACAAAAATATGCTACAGCAGCAAAGATTCTGGCTGGATTCCTGTGAGTGAAGACGAGTGAGGTAACAGCAGACAGAACCCAGTAAATCACAGGCGGAAAGCAGAGGTTGACAGAAATAGACTACCTACATCAGTCACACAGGAAAACAGATATGAGCCGTGTCCACTGCCGCCACTGCACAACAAAATGTCACGTTCAGCCTGAATAACAGCACACATGTTGGGGTAATGCTTTATTAGGAAACCATCAAAAATAATAAATACGTCATAAATGTGTATGTATTAAGGTATGGAAGAAGAAAAAATCAACATAAAATTATGTTTTAATATTATGATAATGGATTTTAACTATTCTGTTTGTTTGCTTGTCTTATTTAGCATAAAAGTGTGTTATCATCCTTTGAGTTAATTATTATTTAAACTGAAAATTTAACATCAATAATTGACAGTTTGTTTTGTGTGTGTGTGTGTGTGTGTGTGTGTGTGTGTGTGTGTGTGTGTGTGTGTGTGCGTGCATGGGTACAAGAGAGACTGTGCACTCACAAGAGCATCTGCAGGCTGTGCACTGGGCTCAGGAGGGAGGGGGAGGGTAAAGGGGGCTGTGGAAAGAAAAGCAGTGGTTTCTATTCACGTCATGGCGCCTTTCATTCAAGGAAGATGGATTTATCTCTCTCATTTATTTTTTTCTGTCTCTCCCTAACCTTTTAGGTCAGGTTGCAGGGGACCATTGGAGAGACACCGTCACGTGACCCCCGGTACCAAATGGTCTTCCGGCAGTGGCTCTCAATAAGGACCGGAGCACAAGAAGACGCCGCCCCTTCTCACAGAAATGCAGAAGACAACATACTACGACAACTCCTCAACACTTTTTGGTGGCTACTCATCCTACCCAGTGCAGGGGTCGGCAGTGGCAGCAGGAGCAGCCGCCAACGGCTTTGGGGGCTATGATGCCCCGGTCCCGGTGTCCCACCACCAGCCGGCCTTCCAGTCGGCTACCCATCTGGATGTGGATTCATACCAGCGCTCTGCCTGCTCTTTACAGTCACTGGGCAGTAATGGCGGCCACCAGCAGCAGCAGCTAGCCAAGACCAAGGAGCTGAATGGCAGCTGCATGCGGCCAAGCCTGCCACCTGAGCACCACCCTGGCTCCCAGGTGTCCCCTCCACTGCCCCCCAACCCCAGCAACGGTAATACTGGGGCTCAGCAGCCGGGTGGCAGTGCTGGAGCCTCCTCACTCTCTAAATCAGGCCCCAATAAGTCATCTACTTCTTCCTCCTCCACATCATCCTCCACATCGTCCTCCTCCTCATCACTGCCGCCCAACCCAACCCTGGCCAAGCAGATCTTTCCCTGGATGAAAGAGTCTCGTCAGACAACCAAGCAGAAAAACTGTTCACCCAGCAACAACTCTGGCAATGGTGTGTTAGATTACACCTGTTTCTGTCGGTCTTTCTGTCTTTGCTTTGATTTCCCCCACAGAACACCACAGCAACAACACAGTCTCCCCCTTTGTATCTCTCATTATTGCTTTCCCTGCCTCCCCCTGTCCTTTCTTTCCTCCTTCATTTTCCTTCCTCATTAGCATCTTTGTTCCTGTTATCCCACATCCCTCTTTCCTCACCTCTCTTATCAACATCCTCCTCCCAGCATCAGATCTCCGGAGGATTTCTAAGGTTTCTTAGGCTCTTATGGCAAAACAGGTTCCCACAGGCACTAGCTGAGACAGGAACGTAACATTGGGCTACTAGCCAGACTCTGTATTCTCTCTCTGTACCTGGTGAGTCAGTTTGCTGTGGTCCTACATGATTTTGTTAGTCAATAATGTAGCTGGTGAACTGAGTTTACGAAAGCCTTTATACTCATCTCTGAGAAAGTACAATGTCATAAAGCTGTAATAGCTAAACTAAATGGAAAACAAGCTCTGCCTTGACACTTGTGATTTTAGTAATCAAGGCATAACAGCAGGATGACTGTAAAACCCTGAGCTTTGGTTTGCTGCTGATAGTAAAAGATGCTAAACATCTAATGTAAAAATAGAACTGTAATGTTAAAAAAACAAAACAAGAGGAGTGTTCAGTAAAATTATGTCAAAAGGGAGGAAGACTTGTATGCTTCTATTAGGAAAGGAAAATTCATGCACTGCAGTGTGTGAAAATGAAATGTGTGGATGTTATAGTGTCAGGGTGAAGCATGGCCCTTAGTTTAGCATAAACACTGGAAGCAGGAGGAAACAGCTGGCCTGGTTCTGTTTGAAGTGGAAAAGAAATACCCCAAGCAGTACCTTTAAAGATCATCAAACAAATGAATTGTATTTTGTTTTGCATAAAAAGTGCAAAATGAGAAGTGTAAAAAGAGCATTGTGCTGGTTGGGAGGGATGCGCAGTGATTTTCTGCAGTCGTGTCTCATCTGCTCTCAAAATGTGAAACAGTCCTGAAAAAGCAGCCAGTTTTTTGTTTGTATAGCAGTTGTGTTATAGTCAGCATGACTTTGAAACTATATGTATGAGGTATATTTTATCTCTGAGGTACATGTGTTCTTGAGGCTCATCAGAGGCAACCAAGAAAAAGGAACTTTTAAAAAGTATTTGAGTATTTGACAAACTGCTTTTAGACTGTGTACTACCATGGTGTACAGAGCCTTTTAGCAGGCATGTAGGTTACTAAAGGTACTGAACTGCTTGATGTACTACATGTGGTAATGTTGTACAGGGTTGATGGATACTCTGACATAGTACCATAACAATAACAACAAACTGTCACCAAATGTGACCTGAAATTAAGAAAAAAGTGTGTAGGGAGAAATAGGTAGACCCACACTTCAGACCCACACTTGAACTGGTGATATCAGGAATTAGTGTCAAAGATGTAGAAAGTAATAATAGCTGAGCTACTTATGTAAACTTTCATGGCAGACTCTTGAGATGATCTTCTTATCAAATACAACTAAACAGGCAGGAGTTCACTAAAGTAAAGCCAACCAGCTGCCACATACCTGCAGCCAGTAGCTTATACCTCCCTTCATTCTTGTACCTCCTCCTCTCTATCCTGCACTTCCATCTCCTTTCACTGCTTTCCAACTTCTCGCCTTTCTCCCCGCTCCTCATTTTTGCCCATTGGAAAGCCACTGTAAGTAGAAAGCTATAAACAGGAAGAATTTAAAAGTCATGTATGATAACAGATTAATAGAGTTTCAGGGAGAGAGTGAGAGAATGACGAACAGACATTTGAAATGGAAGATATTAGCAAGTGGATGATAAATTTGAATATCATCAACATGCCTGATAACGGGCAAAGAACAGTCATTGAGGCAGACAGATATGTTATTTCATTTGGTGGTTATCACTGAGAAAAAATGAATATGAGTGTGATATTCATATTCAAAATCCTTTCAGCTGACCGGACAAAGAGCTGAAAGATTAGACTGTTTATCAATGAGAATTTGAAACAATCATTTAGAGAGCATCATTGCTCTACAGTAGTCACTGCTCTCATCTTTCCATCTCTGCCTATACAAATAATATAACAAAGAAAATATACTGAGTGATAGGATCTCCGTTCGTTCTCTGAACTGTACTGCGTCAGCTATTATTAATGCAAAAGCACTGCAAACCTGCACATACCAACATATTTATATCAGAGGCTGCTGCTCTCCACGTGCACACAGAGATGAGAGAGGGACTGTTGCTCAGAGCAGCTGTTTGATACTGTCTAAAACTCGAGACAGAAAAAATTCCACCTCTGAGCGATCAAATTATCCCATGTTACTGTTTTCATTTACCTTTCTTTAGCTGCTGAGTACTGCAGCTGCAAGAGTTTCTTTGCTGCATGGAACTTTCTGAGCTGCATTTAAACTCACAGGCCATAGAAAAAAACTGACTTCAGACTCAAAAGAGACTAATTTATTTTAATAGCTAAGGCTTTTTATAGCACTCTCATGACACTGGATCGACAAATGTAACTCCTGGGATTTAAAAAAAAAGCTCCCAAATTTGTTTAAATTGTGAAAGACAAAGAAAGTAAACAGTAAAATTATTACAATCCGGACAAACTTCCTATTTCCTGCAAGATTAACTGCAGTTTTGTCACATTGGACTAACAGATTAAAACAGGTGGTCTGAATAAACTTTAATTTGTTTGCATACGGTGTTAATACAGAAGGAACCAAATGGCAGGAACAACACAGATAAAACCCATGTTTAAATAATCTCAGTTTGATTTTTGAAATTTATTTTGGATTTTTTTTTTTTTTATTTATCTTTTGTTAGTAAAGTACCTACCTATGTGGAAGGGGCTTTGGGCCTTTTTTTTTTTTTTTAATCTCAAAGCTATCACCTATAACAGAAATAAAATAGAAATAACAGCAAGTGCACCCCTAATTGGAGAACCTCCAGTTTGCAAAAAATTACACTTCTCTATGTATCATTTGACTAATGACTAATGTGGTTGTCTTTTTAGAGCAATTAAATTCTCCCATTTTCATATGTTTGCATGTATTGCCAGCATTCACTTACGACTAAGAACAAGCCAGTAGGTAGGAGACGACCAAACCCCAACAGTCACGAGATTCTCCAATGAACAGTGGAATCCACATAAGATATGTTGAAGTGGAAAGGTAGCTTCTTTCAGCGCTCAGCATCATCTTCATCAAATGTATGCGTTCCTTCCTGTGTCTCTAAACAGCTTTCCACTTCTGTTAGAATTCAGTGTTATGATGACATAAATGAGATGAGAAGTTTGACTTTTCTTGGCAAGCAAATTGAAGTGAGTGCAGGTCAACCTCAGTTCCTGCTCACAAGTCGTTGTGCTGCAGCTGGTGTTGCTGTGGGGGGTTTGTCGTTCCAGCCGAGATGCAATTTAGCTGCTCTCGGCCAGCACTGGGGCCTCCACAGCTTAATAACTGGCACTGTTATGAAGTGTTGACAACTAATATCAAGGGATTCAGTTGGCCTGCTAGACCCCCCTCCGCTTTATTAAGAACCTGAATGCTTTTAATTTCCTTCAGTATGCAGCCTGATTGTGTTATGTTCTCTCTACCTTTCTTGATCTCTCCATTTTCATTGAATCAGCTTTTAACTTTTTCTTATGATTTCATCCTTTTTAAATGTCTTTGGTTTTCCTCCTTTTCTGTATATTTCTTCCGCTCTCACCCTGTTAATTTTCTGGGTGTGGCTGTGCTCTCATGTTTTTTTCACTTTCCCTTTCTGTTCTCGTGTCAGCATCTGGAGGAGCTGAGAGCGGCAGCAGTGGCGAGAAGAGTCCTACCGGTGGGTCATCGGCATCATCTAAGAGGGCTCGTACGGCGTACACCAGTGCCCAACTCGTTGAGCTGGAAAAGGAGTTCCACTTCAACCGGTACCTGTGCCGGCCACGACGTGTGGAAATGGCCAACCTGCTAAACCTGTCAGAACGCCAGATCAAGATCTGGTTCCAGAACCGACGGATGAAGTACAAGAAGGACCAGAAGAACAAGGGCCTGAGCTCCAGCTCTGGAGGACCGTCGCCGACGGGCTCTCCTCCTCTGCCCTTGCAGTCTTCTGCCAGCTTTCTCAATTCGATGCACCCAATGGGAGGTGGAGGAGGCAGCACAGGCTATGACGCCCCATCTCCGCCATCCTTTGGAAAGCCCCACCAGGGAGTGTCTTACTCCATGTCCACTGCCTATTCGAATGTCCCTATGAAGGGCTGCCCCCCACAGCAGAAGTATGGCACCCCAGACCAAGACTATGGTGATCCCCATCCCCACCACAGCTTAGTGCAAGCCAATAGTGCTGGCTATGGGACACCCACCAACATGCAGGCCAGTCCAGTCTATGTAGGGGGTGCCAACTATGTGGAACCCATGCCTGGCTCGGGGCCCTCCATGTATGGGCTTAACCACCTCGGTCCCACGCCACCCCACCACCAAACCATGGACTACAATGGCGCAGGGCCCATGTCGGCCACCAACCAGCACCACGTGGGTGGAGGGGGCCCCCCGGGTCCCTGTGACCCACCTACACACCCGACATACACCGAACTGTCGGCGCACCACACCTCGACTCAGGGCAGAATCCAGGAAGCACCCAAGCTCACTCACCTGTAGCAGGTTTGGAACAAAATGACAACGTACGAAATAGTGAAGACCACATAGAACGAGTCACAACTCACTAACAGACTTACACAAAGGGCACTACTGCTACAACAGGATAGCATGAGATAGCATGAGAGGCAAAACAAGACAGACAGGGACCGTCCAGTGGTTCATCCTGTGCTCCGTAGTCACAAAGGGGAACAGCCAGTGATGGGTAATATTCTGCCTCTGCCCTGTTTTCACTGCCTTCATAAAGAGCTCCACTAAATCTGATTAGGACTAGACCTTTCAGTGCTACCTTGAAAGAGCAGGTAATTTAATTTTAAAAAGGCAGCAGTATCAAGTAACAGAAATGGACCCAAACCTTTCATGTTGTCAAATAACTTGATAAAAGGCATAGCTGCAGTTTAAAAGTGTTGGAAACAACAGTGGTCTGTTATAAATGTTCATTTTCTGGGGATTTTTGAGACTTACTAAACTCTAACTTAGTCTCTACTACTCTAACTTTACATGCACATACAAGAAATTGCACAACACAAAGTTTAAACCATTTGCCAACTGAAATCTGACTTCAGCTTACATTACATACCTTATCAAACATTGATCTTTCATTTTAGAGCTATAGTCATTTTCAAAATGTTTAAAATTTGGACATGAACCCTCAAATAGTGAGTTGCACTGCATGCATGTAGGCATCGGAGAGGTCGGGTGTGCAGTCAGTCTCCACCCCTTGTTGCTACGGACAATGCATATCAGGAAACTTGTCTTGTGGCACTGGTGCAGAGACACATCGGCAGCTGCATGATACGACAGGATCAACTGTAAGCACCCTTGTATAGCCACTACTTGTTTGACTGAAAACTCAAATGCAAACCAACATGTTCACACAGAGAAGATTAAGAATATTTGTCCAAAACAGCATAAAGAAACCTAAACAAATTGTTGCCTTTAAGGCACTTAGCAAACAAGTGCAGCAGTATGAAAATAAATATACTGAGAAAGCTGTGCCCTATTTGTAATGCTTTCCTGGACTTTCCCCATGCAGTTCTTACTCTGTAAGACATGGAGAGCTATAGTAGGGGTTCCAATTTTAGTTTTGTCCAGTAGAAAGTGGGGTAGTGTGCATGTGTGTGTGCATGTGTGTGTGTGCGTGTGTGTGTGTGTGTGTGTGCGTGTGTGGGCAGGCAAATTGCAGTAGTAGTTTAGCTAGCACATAGTAAAATCCTGTAATGACTCTTTTAGAGCTAGTATTTAGTCTAAAATTATACTTTGATACTTGCTAAGGCACACATATACACACAGCTCTTCCCCTTGTATATGAAATAGTTGAGATTTTAATGGCCAGTTAACAAGGTGGCTAGATTTATGGTGCTGAGTTCTCTCCCCCTCCAGACAACACATGTCATTGTCAGCTATGCTGAGCTATGTGGGGGCTCTGTCTCTCTATCAGCTGGGGAGAGAGAAAGAGACAGAGAGAAACGGAGAGCAGAAATATATAGCTGGAGCTGGCAGCACTCATCTTCCTCTGCAAAAACCACTTGACGGTCTTCCCTTTGCTGTCTCTTTCTGCCTCCTGCTGTACACCCATCTCAGACCCGGTCTTTACTAGCCCACTGTCTCCTGTCAGTGGCAGTAGCACATGGCTTCTCAAGAAGGAGGCAAACTTTCCCACAATTCCCCACAGACTAACCCCCCCATCCCTTCCCAACTACATACACACACACACACACATCTATCACTACACAGACAGCCCACCCATCACTCAAACAGGGTTTAAGAAGCTACGCGCTCAAAAGCTAAAGTAGCTCCCATAGACACACATCTGTGCTAAGCTACTTTACCTAATCATACCTTCATGCACACACAGCAATGCTAAGCTAGCAATGTTTCATTAACACACCTCCATAGCCAGGGTACGCCAGCTGTTGACACCTTCAAACAAACACGTGAGAGGACATGGAAGAGACATTTTAAACTCCTTATTTTAGCACATTATTGACACAGGGTAAATGCGAAAGAGCAGAGAATATTATTTATTTATGTTGAGGTATATCATTGCTCTCTCTCTCTCTTTCTCTCTCTCTCTTTATCACTTTGGAGTGGTTCACTTACAACAGCGGACACCAGTGCGTAAAAGTCCACATTTTCTCCTGTGTTGTTTTGTTATCACATATCTTGACTTTTAACATGGATACAGGGTATATATTTGAACAAGAAATGCATGTCCCAGGAATTAGAGCTGCTGTGTAAAACACATTTTTAAAACCACTGGGTTTATTTGCTCAAACCATCAGTGAGTTCATTTTGGGGCAGCACACGCTGAGCCTTTACAGTGTGGAACCCACACAGGCAGCGCGCTCGATCCTCTCTAAACTCGCTGATGTTCAGAAAGTAAAGCCCTCATTTTGTCTTTAAAAGTTTTTTTACACAAAAGCTCGTCACATCTGGGCATCATTGTTGCACTTAGAGTTTACATTTTGATGGTTAAAGGTAAATAATAATAATAATAATAAAAAATCTTATTTTGAAGACAAAAGGCCCTCCAATCAAAGCGTCTTTTGCCAATGTGTGTTCAAGTGAACATTCATATATAAATATTTATTTGTTATAGCCAGTTTTAAAAAAAGACTTTCTGTTTTGTATTACTATTATTTATCCTTCATGTATTTATATCGAGAAAAAATACTGTACTTTTTTAGTATTTACCTGTTATGAAAGAAAAAAAACATTGTTTCTTCTTGTCCATTGTACTAAAGTTAAATTTTTTTAGTTCTTGTATTTTAGAAAAAAATGAGTAGTTTTTATGTTCCTATATTGACCCTTGTACATAAATGTCTTGGCTTGTACAGGGGAAAAGGCAAGTGTGGGGACTGGTGAACCACCCATGCATAGTGGGAAAATATAGACTAACTATTAGCTGGAAAAAAGAACAAGTCTTTTTGGAGATAAAACAAGTTCTTCTTTTGTCCTTTGTAGCTCCTTTTTCTTTCACTGTTGGGAGAGTTGTCTGTCGAACAATTCTTTAATAAAATGTTATGTTATTCAGAGCTAGCCTCAGTTTTTTAAGAATGGCAGAAGTGTAAAGCTTGATTCATGCTGTTTTAGTTTTTAAAAAAAAATGTCATCACCCCAAAACTTAAAAAGCAAAAACAAACACCTAAAAAGGCAGTATTAGTGCCAGCTGAGAATCTGATTATCATGGTAAAGAACTGCTTTGGTTGAAAACAATATGAAAATGTACAAATAATGGTACAGGAGGCTTGCAGTGAAGCTAAACTCACAGTTTATATAATCCTGTAGATTATTGATTATCAGCTCTAAGAAACATATTCATGCAACCTTTGTTAAGCTGCTTTTATAACAGATGAAGACAGACATGCCACTGTGACTGGCCCTGATTCTTTAATGGCACTTGTGCATAGATGCTGCTGTATGTGTTAATGGACAGTGATGTCAGACTGTGGAGCATTCCTCTGTCCATACACAGCACAGTTAGTTGCTCTTATTAACACTGGAACAGTAACTGATCAGGTGTCTGATGACCTGTTAATAGATGAACCTTCACACAGTCTAAATGGAGCTTTGTGGGATTATTTATAATCCCAATCAGTAAGAATTAGAAGCTATAACATCCCATCGGCCTTTCACTTGCATTCTGAAAGTGTTCCATACTTGCAAAAAATCAAGCACCAGTTATTAAATTAAACAAATATACATAACTATACTCCTCAGTAAGTAAAAAGTACAAGTCAAAAACTTAATATAAGTATATAAATTTCAAAAACAAGTACTAAGTCACCTGGTAAGGGAATGCTCTGCATTCCACATTTGAGAAGCCAAATATGGAAACAAATGTTGCTCTGGAATCACAGATTAGGTGTGGCTGTGACTTCTTTCAAACAGCTTGTCAAGGGGTCAGAGATGAGCTGACTGCTGAATATTGAATATTGGGTCAATGCCTGAGGCTAAAGCATAACTGTCAGAAAACTTTCCCAGCCATGCAATCTGAATCCAAAGCCACATGTAGCATGTCAGAAATCACAAGAGAACACGTTTAAATTTCAGGAAACCTTCCGACTGCTTCTCTGTGCTGTACGAACTAGACAGACGAAGGCCTTTATTATCCGAAGCCACTGCTAGAATAGAAAAATGCATCAATCACGGCTATCAGGCGGCATCATCAAATAGAAAAACTATTTCTACAAAACCTGAAATATAAGCTGTAGTATCTGATTTCAGAGTTTAAGCTTGATTTGCTGCCAGTCCTCTGTTAAACTGCACTGATCTCTGTTTTTGTTTGTTTGTTTTGGTTTTGCAGCTGCAGGGCTATTCATTTCATTTCAGTTCACTTTTATTTGTATAGCGCCAAATCACAACAACAGTTGCCTCGAGGCGCTTTATATTGTAAGTTACAGAGCCCACAATAATACAGATTTATTTTTCCTTTTTATTTAGCTAAAGAGTTGAATGGCAGGATGAGCTCTCCTCTGGCAGTTTGGCTTCTGACACATTCAGCAGTGATCACTGTCACTGCTGCTGATAAAACGTTTTAGTGTGCTCAGCATCACTTTATTGCAAACAGGCACTTGACTGAAAAGTGTTCTGTGGCCTAAACAATTTGATTTCTCTTGCTTTACAGCAGCTCTTCTTCTTCTTCTTATGTATCAGTGCTTATCAATATTAAGAATCAAAACTTGATGCCAGTACTAATATTTTTATCATTCCTTTTAATTTTGTTCTTGTTTACTCACCCCTTTTCCGGGGTGATGAAGAAATCTTCCGATGTGAGTTCATCCAAACTAATCTGAACATTTAGCTACAGTAAAACGTGTGCGACCCAATAGACAAATATCAGCCACTGAAATCCCAGGATGCTGAAGAGTCCAGAGAAAATGCTGGTTCAGTGCATCTCTGCTAAAAATACTGAAATCTAGTGAGTGGCCGATTTATGATCCCAAACCGCAGCTTTGGGAATAATGATGTTGTCCAGCAGGTGCTTGGAGGTGTGCAGGCTATGTGCATATTTCTGTGAAAATGTTCTTGTTTTAATGTTCCCATGCAGAAATCTATCGAGAACTTTCAACAGATCCCCTCTTAGACACTTTAATGTTATGATTTGTGGCTGTTGTCATGCTTAATTGTTCCACAGACTGAGGCTCCTGCAACTTCTTTTTCTTTCCACTTTCAAGTTTTTGTTTGTATCTGTGCATCTCTCCTCTTACATGGAGCTCAGCTAGCTATGTGTCAGCTGTGTGTTTATGACTAAAAAAGCCTGCGCCTTAGCTCTATCACGTGATCACTAACCCCGCACTCTCTCCCTCTCTCGCTCTCCCTCTCTACACCCGCGTGCTCGGAGGGCTGAGAGCCACATAAAACTTGGGACATAAATCAGGCTCCCATAAATAATGGCCGCACTTCCCTTTACATCTCCGTTGGACTAACAGACAATAAAAACACCTATAAGCAGAGATTGGATCTAATTTATTGCCTCATAAAAACAGACGGAGAGCTCGGCTCCGCTTTAGTAGCGCAGACACCGCTGAGAACCTTACAGCTATTACTGTGGCACATTCACAGCTACGTAAACTCGCACACTGGTCTGTGGGCTTCCAAAAATTCTAAGTGGAAATTTTTTTTGGTGCATTATTAGTTAAGAAATATGGTAAAACAGTTATCATGTCTGATTTTATCATCCAGTATGGAACTGTTTCACTGCAGTCTGTGATGATAGAATTTGTAGTTATTATGATTGAATTAAAAGTATATTTATTGCAGTAGTGCTAGAAGTAAAAGAAAGAATAGTACAAAAAATGTGAACTAAAATTAGTGAACTAAGAAAAACAGGACTGTTAATAAACTATTATGTAATATCAAACGCATTTCTTTTCTCACTTTACATTTTTTAACAAGAAATGGGCTTTGGACCAGCTAAAACCTCTTATAATAATTTGAAATATCTTTTGATATGAGTTTTCTAAGTGGATCATAATGGTAGGGCAATCAGTTTT
>JASGAU010373728.1:0-23520 GCA_030220045.1 Australoheros facetus | reverse complement strand
GCCTCTAGTGGCCGTCCCCTCCTGCTCTTAATACTGGCTTCCAGCGCATGACCCAGCTAACACTATTATAGAGTGCTTTGATTAGACCTGCTGTTGTGTGCACACAGTGACAGACGTAGCGGTTGGTGGGTGGGTGGGTGGGGGGTACATGGGGTCCTGTGCTTTGGCACCACTGTACAGGATTGTTTACAACAGGGAAAGGAAATTCACATGACGACTTCAGCAGCAGGCTTTAATCGCATCAAGGGGTCTCAAAAAGTGTAAACTGAGAGAAAACAGCAATCAAGACTTTTAAGTTTGCAGACAGAAAGAACTGTAAGATCAGAAAATTTGAATTAAAGATCAGTCATGAATTTAACTAAGTCCGATTTCTTGATTTATATTGAAATTTTATTTATTTTTATACCAAATTAACATTATTTTAGTAACTGCACTGAAACCCGATTCTCTTTGTCCAATTAAGGTGATCTGAGGACACAGTGTATCCGGGCTGATATTTCGGAACTGCAAATACTCTGTTTATCTTCTAGAATGACTGATCACAATACAGACTGAGCAGTCCACAGGCAGGCCTCTGCCAGCGAACAAATGTGTGCATGAACAAAATCACAATCGGGAATCCAGGACTGTCAACAGAGTGCTGCGTGGCAGGAGATGTGGGTCTGTGCTGCTATAACTGTGAAAGAACAAATGGCTTAATTTGAAAATGACAGTAAACACGGTGTGACCAGTATTATCACGTATTCAAGTTGCACTGCACAGTTTTTGGCACATGGCGCACACAGAGTGTGCACTTGGAGGTATGTTTACTTTTGCATTTCTGTGACAAGGTTTAGGCTACACCCAGGTGCTCGTTATAAGTGAAACCATTTCTGCCCTTGTGTATGCAATAAATGAGGAACCTGCATCCAAAATTGATTATAATTCTCTTAACAAAAGGTGTGAATTATTACTCTGTGTCCTGAAATGCACAGCCTTGTCAGAATATTTCACACAATATTTTGATACAGCTGCCACACACACACACACACACACACACACACACACACACACACACACACACACACACACCAGGGAGTGATATTTTGGGGGCAGCATCCTCGGAGGCTGTGTGTGACATGCACTACTTTCTGTGTGTGTGAAGGCTGTCACAGCATGCTCGGTGCTGAAGGAAAGCCATTATGACAAGTGGTCTGCTGGTGTTCCGGTGACGGAGGGTAGGATGAGGAGGAGGGCTGTTTTGCCTGGGTCACCTCTAATCCTGTTGGTATAAATCATTTCCTTGAGATATTTCAATCCGTGGCTTCATATCAGAACATCATCTTGCCCCAACCAGAAGGGGACGTAACGACACTAAGGCCCCAGTTTTCCCCGAGTGGGAGAATTTTATATGCATTGGGTGAGAATTTCCACTACTAACTTCACTACTAACTTACCCTGTTTCTAAATCATGGATTTGAATTAGACATAAGTCCACTGTTGACTACAGTTCAGACTGAAGCTGGATAAGCCTTCTCAGTATTAGTGGGCTGCTGGTGGTGGTGGGGGTCACTCTCTGTAGAGCCAGGGCAGGGCTGGAATGTGTGCAACACTATGAAGATGTCATCACCTGTTCAGTACAGGGAACCCCCAGAGTTTTTCAGTGACACTTAATCCTCGACTCCTGTAGTTCGCTGCTCTGACATTACCCTTAAAAATCAGGTTTACTTCAGGATAGGGATTTATTCTGTGCACGCACCCTTTTCAGTATTTTCTCCAGGGTTTCTCGTAGTACAGAAGTATTTTTGGTATCGGTGCACTTTCCAGGCTCTGTTCCAAAATGGCTCTTGTTTCTATCACAGGTCTAAAGGAGATCCAATTATACAATTAGCCATTTTTAAAACAAACAGACTTGTATTAGACCAATATACATATCCTCCACTCAGTTTGAATACCCTGATTAATTGCTCAGTAAAATGAACAAAATGCCACCTAATACTGTAATGGATAGTTTCAGCTTGTTAGAGCTTAATGGTATGAGTGAAATTATATGCGATCACAACAGTACTCCCTCAGAATTAAAAATGATACGTACTGCATTAAATTGGTGCTTACTGTGGAACAAATCACTGAGTAAAATGATTGGATAAAAACACAGTTAAAATTTTGGAATATGTTGACAAGTCTGGTCAATTCTAGAGTTGCGATACAAAGGCCGACACGCCATTTAACTGATTACACGCATCGAAAGTGTTGCAGTCAATATTTATTCCCGCATGTTTTCTAAACTGTAACAAGAACACCTGTGCCTGGGGAAACACAGGTAATTTTACATGCACCATCATATGAATGAAATGAGGAGCACCTTAAAGTGAACATGATGAAAATAACCACCCGATTAAATGTAAATATTGAATCTAAAATTGCAGCCAGTGGATGGAGATCAATAAATGATGAAGCATGGAATCATCCATCAAGATGCCACGTTTGATACAATGACCTATCCAAGTGTTGCCAAAGTTGAGAAATGACACTGAACCACAGGGTTTGTTAAATATTCATCACCTGATTTCTTTGCATCCTCCCAACAGGAATGAAGGACGTGTGTCACCCAGCAGTTCTCATATTTATTTGATATGTGTAAACACTGTGTGACAAATTACAGCTTTGTGCCAACAGCCTGATAAACTCCTACGAGTGCACAACTTTACTTCACTCTTATCTTCAAGAGAATCATTTACATTCAATTGGCCAGCAAGCCATGTCCTACCTATCTCATCGCCACCCCACAAGGCGGCCTCTGGATACATACCACTGGACTCTGGCAACTGCCCCCACCTTCCACCCTTGCTCCTTCCTGAGGTGTCGCATATCCACCACTTACTCTTGCACTTGCTAAAGGCAGTAGGGAGGAGGAATGATTTGGCTAGAAATAGCAGTGTCACATGAGCGTATGCCGTAACCAGTCTGCCAGCTGCTCATCCTTACATGGAGCCCTGCCTCGTCCATGCAATCAAACACAATCAAATACAAATAAATGGTAATAATATCAGCACAACAGCAATAACCAGTACCAGGATTCTCATACACTTCGCCGCACTGCAGAGTAAAATGGAGAGATCTGCGATAAATGGACATGAGAGGCGATGCCTGTTTAAATCAAATCCAATACAGCCCACACGGATTTGCCAGTTCTCAACTATTTTTATCCAGCAGAAATAGCAAAATTTGTGACAGACACATCACACAAATACCAAAAATAGCTTTTCCCAGCCCCCCCCCAGTATTTCCTTCAGTGCTCGTGCCGTCAAACATTGGTCCAAAATCTCAAAACTGGCCTCCGGGCTCAGGGGTGAAATTATTACTCATTAATGTCAAGCAAGCCCCACAGTGCCCCTGAGAAATGTACACGAGTGAGAAGAACAGAAAAATGTACACTTGTCATAAACAGAACTGCAAGGCCTCACAGTTTAGCAGTAAGCCTGTCGTGCTATGCCATTAGCATAGTTAACACAAGGCCAGCATACAAACAAGAGAAGCTCTGTGTGACACCGCTTTGATGCAGACCCCGCTGCTTACAGAAGGCCACCAGAAAGACTACAAAACTGCTCTCATGGGCAGAGTGGAGTGCACAGACCGGGCCAAAAAGCACACAATGGGGCTGAGAAAACGATACAACTCGCACAAAATAACAAGATGTAACATATGGCTAACTGTTTTGTTGTTTGATGGTATGGGTTACATTTCTCATGGGAAGAATCTAGAGGTTCAGGACGCAATAACTTCTTGTAAGCGCCACCCTCAACAATTTAAACGAGGTCTCTCTTGCCTCAAAGAAACCAAAAACAGGAAAATTATCAGGAAGCCTACGGCTGGCGGCGTGATTAAATACGTGAGTCAGTAAATGCTGATATTTGTGAAGAAGACTGAGGAAACCTTCAAAAATACCGCAATCATTGTGTTAAGAGTTCTGCGGAAAAAATCTCAGCATTTGGAGCCATTAAGGGTAACTTATGGTTTCAGAGAAGAATGAAGGTCTACATGACAGCAGTAAAAGGATGATAGACTAAACTCGGCAGGAGTTCCCTGAAACCAGCTGCATACATATACATGTGTACTAGCCACAAATATTTAAGCATATAATTGCAGCCTCAAGTATTTTTATGTCCTGATAGTTAAGATCTGGTTAAATACTGAGGTAAAACCGAACCAATGGTTGTAAAGTAATGGTCTGGTTATTATACCGAGCTTTAATGATGCCCTGGCCCAAAGGCACAGCTTAAATTAAACAATCCATCACTGATAGATAGCAGATTCCTCAATCTGTGCTTTCCTCTGTCTCCTCTCACGACACTTGCAGGCCAACCTTTTCCGCCATCTTCTGTCCAGCGTATGTTTTCACCTTTGTTAAAACAAAATAGACACGTAATCAGATCCACGTGATCGATGGTATGCTTGACCGGGATTTCAGCAATAACATAGATTGAGCAATGTTGGTACAAAAAGGCATGAAGCACACACACACACACACACACATACACACATACACACACACAGCATGAAGATTCTTGCTCTTTTGCTGCCATCATGTGATGCTGCCATGGCGAAGGAGGGTTCAGACATAACAGGGTGATTGTGCTCGGAGGGCGAGGTGGGCTGATCAGAAAGACGGACTGTTCTCTGACTGTGAAGCTGCCGGCCCCGGTGCCAACTGCCCTTTCCACCCACAGAGACACAGACACACCCACCGGCCAGGCTGCACGGTGCCCTGCCATCACAGAACAGACACCGTCACCTTTTCCGAGCATTTCCTCTTTTTCCAGGTCAAGTTGATCCACAAGGTCAAAATCATTTTGACTTTTTATGTTAAAAAGAAAAAAAAAAGTGAATTAAATTTGAGATTATTTGAATTTCAGAAAGTTGTCTGTGCTTGGCAGCATAGTATGCTGAAAAGTATATTTCTAATAACAATTTTAGAAAAAAAATCCTTTGACTGACCATCTAAACTAAAATATAAGCAAAATTACAGCAATAACAATAAAATCATACAATGTTACGTATTTATTTTGCAGCTGTTTATTTTACAATAAATTGCAGTCCAGAGCATTTGGGTTTGATAATTATCTTTGATAAATGAATGAGCAATATGAATGTGTCACTGGGGACCATGCTTGGAAAAATAGTGGATTAACCGATGACAAAAACAATACTTTGTTTTAGGCATACTGCAGTGATATATATGCTAAACACAGGTTGAATTTCTTGGAAACACTGACTGCGTCATGCAGTTTGTCCACCAGGGGGCAATGACAAATCTCAAAATGTCCTATTAAGGACATTTTTTGTTATTTAGCAGCTGTTTTTCTTGAGTAATTTTTAATGATATGTTAACAATAAATGTTAAAATAGTAAAATAAAACATCAGGATTTGGCTATTTTTATTGCTTAAATTTAGTAACTGTTTTTTGACCACTTGGGGGCAGCAGAAAGAAGCTGTCAAGACAACACTGATCACTCTGCAGTACCGTATCACAATTTGTGTATTAACCCTGCCCATTGTGTGTCTAAATACCAGTCACTATTTTAACAAGTTAAGACCTATAATATAAAAAAAATCTGATTTAAATTTAGATGTTATTCCCTTCAGTAACGTCTCCTTGTGCAGCGCTGCACCACTTCCAGAACTGCTGCGACATTCTGATTCAGAAGTCCCGTTCCAACCACTCGCAGACCCATATCTGTGACTTCACTGTTGACCTCAAATATGCACATATTTGCTAACAGACCTCAAATTTTGAATCAATCTGATCCAGATTTAATAGGGACGTTATCACTGGCTACAAAGAGGTGCCTCGCCAGTTGGAGACCAAACACCAGTAGGATATCTAAGTCTCCAAGGTAGGAGAAAGTGCATCAGGTAGGAAGCGTGGCCAGTGGCATGCTAGTCTTTTTCTGCAGCATTCACAGGGTTATGAACTGCGACTTTGCACACCAGGGTCAGACTGTCAGTACTAAGTAACCTGTCTTGCCCTGAGGCATCTGAGGGAGGACATTCAGTGCAAATGACCTGAACTTTATCACATAACATGAGGATTTTCTTTTGGCTCTATCCTTCAGTTTTGGCTCCCATCAATGGCATCCACTTTCCTACAATAAAACTCAGTTTGAAAGATTGCTGTTTTGACACAGTGAAGCTTACCCTGTGAATATCTCTGCAAGTGGGCAGAATGGGACTTCAATTGAGCGATCCCAAAAAAGCAGGAGCAATGTGAAAGTGCATTTCTACACAAGGAAACAACCTTGAAGGGAAAACCAGCCAAGTTGAAATCATGGGGNCCCTCACATTTTGACAAAAAATGTGAGAGGCTTCAGGTGGGAAAAAAAAAAAACCCACTGACCTGGAACTAAAATCAAAGTCACAGAGGGCAGAAAGTTCTTAGAAACTGCAAACCGTACAGTACACATGCACTAAAAGTACAACCCCATGAAAAGCAGCCTGTTCTCTCAGCATACTGTTGAACATGAAAACATTACGCAATGTACACATACCTCTTCCATGCATGAAAACTCAGCCCCCACCCCCTCTACTGATATGAGGTGATTGGTGTCTGTCATGGAGCGTGTGGGTAAGAGTTAGAAGAGACTCTATTGACCATGTGGTCTAAGGCTGTGGCTGCACTCTGTCGCCACAGAACTGGCAATTTAATGTGAATCATTTTGGTTTGATTGTTTTTTCTCAAAAAGATTACACTCACAAAAGGGAGGTCAAAGTACAGTCAAACATAAATGCAGTCCACCGTAATGTTTCCACGAACCCACATTAACTGCACTGATAGTGGTGGAAATCTTTAATAAAGGCTCAGTGCAACCACAGTGAGATGTTTTCCTCTCTGCAAAGCAGTCGGGTGAAAGAGTAATACCTGCTGAGGCTCAATGCAGAAGTTGAACTGAAATGGTTCCTGTAAAGCAGGTCGTCTCAGTAAATCGGACGGCTTTAAAGCAGCAGATTACCCGAAACTGTACATTTTATAATCCCTGCATGACTGTATGGAAGCCAGCGAGCCCAGCTTAGGCAGGCTGGCTACTGTTCAAATTATTCAAAAAGTTTATCCATGACATAAAAATGGCTGAATTGCATAAAGAGCAGCAAATAAATTCGAGCACCATTTCATCATTCCCACATGGGCACAAATGCCCTGAACAGCGAGGCCCTGACTGGCCAGACATTTACTGCACACCATTCCCTGCTCTCTCTCTCATGCTTCTCATCGGTCACTATCTAGTTAGGATGGGCAAAAAAAAAAAAAATACATAAATAAATAAATCAGCTTAGCACTCTCCAGGGATATTTAGGTTGGTCGAGTAAGTATTTTTGCTTGTGTTTACAAAAAAGCACAAAAGTGCAGAAAAACAGGGAATTAATTAATCTGCATATCTTATCACGCTGCACTTCCATATCTGTTGTACAACCTATAAGGCTAGACAAGACACAGCAATCACAGCATTTGGTTCTCCTAGTTTATAACCCCTGCTGTGTGAAGCACTAATGCTATATTTTACCGGCACACCATATATATATGAGAAAAACCACAGAATGAAAAACATGGAATTAAGTGACACCCCCTGGCATTTTTGCCCCTTCTTCACCATTTCTTATCACAGCGTGCAGATGAATCAATAACTAGAAAACTTAAATGCTATGCTACCTACACTTCCTGTGTAAGCAGTAGGATCGGATATCTTTAATGCGGTGAAATAATGTTGAAGAACACAACGTGAAAATTGGATTTGACTGGATTATGTAACAGCCACCGGAAACGAATGATAATATGAGACCATCCATAAAAACTTAAGTACTTGTAATTTACTCAAGTGTTTCCACTGACACTTAAATTTACCTCACTACAGTTTATTTACAGCTATTAGTGATGGTTATTTTAAACTTTAATATTGACATTAGGATCTGTAAAGGAGTTAAAGCTAAAACGCTGACAGTATACACTACGAGGGACCTTTTATTCTGTACTCTTACCTCCGACCATTTGCATGTGATGTGCTTGTTTTGACTAGCATAATATTTCAGCACTTTAAATTGTGATGGCATATTCTTAAAGTGTGATACTTCTGTTCCAAGTCAGCAGCCGGCAGTATTTTGCTCAGTGCATTCTGTTATTCTTCCCATACCCCTGTGATATTTCTCTTTGGAAAATAGTCATCATGGTGACAATGAGGCATGCCTTGAGCTACAGAGCTCACCATCGCAGATTCATATCTGCACATAAATAACAGGATCTGCTTTATTTCCCTATGTGGTCTGGCTGACTCGCCTGATGTTGCAGTGAATAATTAGACTGCCAACAGCCCGGAGAACTGGCCTGATGCACTTTTGAGACGTATAGGATAGGCTACTACTACTCTCAACTAATTATTATAGGGTAAAGGGGCGGTAGCGCGCATGCCCAGTAGAAACGACCCGTGTCTTCACCGTTTGCTCTGCGCACGATAAACCCCGAGAGATGAATCCGTGTGATTAAGAACTACATGAGTTACTCACTGAAGGCAGCTCTCGGAGTCAAATGCAAGCCATCGCTGGGCATTTGCATTTACCCTCGCTGTGGTTCGGAGCAGTGGACATGAGCTGGTGACTATCAGATGTGGAGTCACACACGTGTAGCTCCAGTCACTGGTTTTGTTGCGTGCGATCAGTGGCAGCAAAACAAAAAAAAAAAAAAAATGAACGAGCGCACGGAAACAAAATGTTGCCACTCGCAGCGAAATGCAACATTTACTGTGGTGTCCGTCAGCGTAACACGAGTACAAATCAGAATCACCATAGCGTGCATGCGTCTTTATCGCTGGATTCGTACTTACCAGGCCTCGTCTTCCTTGAACGGACGCTCACCACAACAAACGCGCACGGAAAGTGTCGAAACGAAACACAAGCCCCGTCGAAGAGGAAAATGCACATGTGTAGCGTTTTTTCGGGAGACAAAATGCACTTACCAACGAAATAGGACACCGCAAGGGGTGGGTGGGGGGGACCGCGTCGCTCCTCTTCGCCTCCACGCCTCTATGTCTGTCTGAATTTTCCCAGAACGATCTGCGTGGGTTGCGTCGAAAATGTCAGATTCCAGCACTCGCTGTTGTCCCCTCTGGAATCGTTGCCCTCCAGTCGGTCGACTCACGCGACTATGTTGCCCTGAATGTCGCCTCCTGCTCTCATCCGGGCGTTTAGGAATTGAGCCGTCGACTCAGTGCTGCTCAGGATGACAGCTTTTGGATGGGGGGGGGTAGCTTCAGACAGGGAGGAAAGGGAGAGAGAGAGAGAGTAGTGGTCAGTCTAGTGGTGGTATCATTGGTGGGGTCAATATGTGCAAAGTCTCTTGAAAGGTGCGTTAAAATGCATTGTTTTAAAGGCTACATTTAACTCGGGTGCAACCTTACTAAATCATTCAGAAAGTGTCCGAATAATCAGCCTATTTATTTAGTTAGTTTAATTGTCGGTAAGTGCATGAACTTTGCCAGGAGACCCATGGAATAAAGACCTCTCAATGCATTTTTTTTCTAGTAAGGATGACACAACCAATATCTAGGCTACACTGAACTGAGTGCACCCTCAGATCGAGTTAAGGGCAAACACACTGTCCTGTTCTTTTCCCATAGCGTGCTATCACCGTGGATTGGTTTTATGTTTGGGACTGCCAGCAGCTCCTTGGTAGAAAATCGATTAATTGGCCACAATTTTCATTGACCTCACGCTTATCCTGTGCCTCAGAGATGAAATGCGGGTTGTTTGTTTTCAAGAATGGGTGGTAATGTTTAATCCATCCACATATTGCCATCCGTAATGACTGTGGCCACGTGCGGAAGGCATAAATGTGTTACATAACCGGCCGAGGCAGTCAACAACAGTGGGTGGAAGGGAGAGCGGAGGGGGTTGTTTGGAGGGTAATTAAACCTCAACTCGGAGAATTGTTAGTTTCACGGACATGCTGAATAATTACACAAAGGAAAATAAAAACCACTGTGAGCTCCTGCACCACACCTCACCCGTTTAAACCTCTGAAGAGTGCCTTTAAAGTTTAATACAATCCCACTCTGAGCCCAAGTTTCAAAAATCCCTGTAGCCGTGATGTCTGAGCAGTGGTGTGCATAATCTGAGGAATAATTTCCCTTTTGACTTATACAAATGCTGGGTCTTGTTGAGACATGACTCGGCTCCATTCAACATCTGTTGGGGTGGGACAGCTGACTCTTACCCTCTATTCAATTTCACCCACACCTAGTTACACCAATGTTGTTATTCCACCCCACTGAGCTTAACCTCATATAAATTGTTTCAACCTACACAACACCACAGCCTGACAGACAACACCAAACAACACCAAAGCTTGCTGGCTGACTCCCTTCCACATATGCTCCTAACAACACAACACAACCAACTTGCCATCATCATTTAAATCATATAAGGTCTGAGGACAGCTTTGTAAAAGTGATAGGACAGTTTTAATGCCTATTATAAAGTATGAACATCAATACATTTATTATTGACAATATACACTACTCAACGCAGGCGGGGGAGCTGCCTCATCTATCCAGTGGCTATGTTTAGATGGAGCCCTAGATAGATTACCAGTTGTCATGAAAGAAACATTTTGTTGAAAGTGATGAGAAGGTCACAGCATTGGCTGGTGCTTTATGGGATATAGCAAATTATCCCATGCCACCCCAACTTCAGTTTTAGTGTATGACCAATTTAAGGGAAGGTGTCATACTCTTGTAGTGTCATACTTAGACAAAATGGATTGCTGGAGCTTCATTACTGCGCAGGTAAAAATTTTGTATACTTCCAGAAACATATGTTTCAACAGTGTCTTATTTTTTTATTATCTCTGTCATATCCCTATTATAGGGTGGTACGGTGGTTAGCAGTGTCACCTCACAGCAAGAAGGTCCTGTTCTGACTCCAGGCTGGGGCCTTTCTGTGTAGAGTTTGCATGTTCTCCCCATGTCTGTGTGGGTTTGCTCTGGCTTCCTCTCACAGACCTGAAACTTGCAGTCGTGAGACATTAATCGGTTATTCTAAATTGGCTGCAGGCATGAATGTTTGTTTGTCTCTTTGCATCAGCCCTGTGACAGACTCGGACCTGTCCAGGGTACCCGCCCTCTCACCCTGTGACAGCTGGGATAGGCTTCAGCCTTACCATGACCTTGAACAGGATAAAGATATGATGGATAGAAATTCCTATTATATTATATTATATTATATTATATTATATTATATTATATTATATTATATTATATTATATTATATTATATTATATTATATTATATTTAGCCTTTTACATGGCATTCTATTGTATTTTAATTAGATTTTTTAACTTATTGAACTCCTTTATTTATTTTTTCTTAATTGAGCTCATTTTATGTAATTTATACCTTATTGAGTTATTTAGTTTTGCCATATTTTAGTGAGCTATTCTAGTTTATATAAGTTCTTTTCTTATAAATGGTGTAATCACAGGAATTTGCCAGCTTATGGATAAATAAAGTAACTTTTATCTTATAAAATGCAGTTTGTACTTTTTTAATACATCGGATTAAGTTGTGCCTCACACGGATCATCACAATGATGCCCGTGTCTAGCAAGGTAATCCATCTATCTTTAATTCAAAGACAAAAAACAACTTTATTTTCTTCATTTGGTTTCACACAACCACTCGTTGCCCAGATAAAGAGTGGTCATCCTCTTGTGTCTCAAATGCACGGTCTGTTTTCTAACAGTCACACATCAAATATCACGTCTATGTCACAGTTATGGATTAATTGAGCCTTTTTGTTCAAGTCATATTAACCGTTGGTGGACTACCAAACAGTCTCTGTTATTACAGTAAAAATAATATAATAGCACATCGTTGCTGCATGGTACAGTGTTTTGAATTAAGTAATTCACTTCACGATGTGCAAACAGAGCATGTACGTAAAAGCCAGTGAGTGAACAATGACTTAGCTTTTGTCACACTGGATAATTTGTACATTCTCAAAGAGTCTCAAGTCCAGGCAGGTCTGGTTGGGTGCGGTGTTTACCACATGTCCTCGGTTCATTCCCACCACTCATTCCCACACTAAAAATGTATCACGTGTTGTATGATCTTTACGTTTTTTAAAATAAATTAACAGCCCAATTGACCAGTGTGATTCAAAACTGCATGTTATACCATACATGCAGCTGTCATTTGTTCTAAGCTTCATGAATGAATACTTGTGTTTTAGAGTTTATCAGTTGTTAATAATGGTTTAATAATTATATTTCTTGTGCCTTTCTTTAGACGTCAAACTTTTTTTTCAGCACCAACACGCTTCAGTGCGCACTAAAGTGAGCTGCTTTGTTTTACTCCTTATTTGAATCGTTGCCACAGTGTTGCTTGGTGTCTTCCTCTCACTGGATCACTCATGTTGGTTTGCCAGCTCACACACTGGAATGATTGATTTTTTTCTCTCTCTCAGTGTTAGCAGCACAACAAAATAAAAATAAAAAACTTAATGTGTTACCAACATTTACTGGATAGTAACATCTAACAGTTGGAGAATTGGCCACTTAACAAATGTCTAAAGACCACAGTTTCAGTATTTCATAGATGAGAAAGGATTGGAGTATTATATGTTAAATATTTGCACACATGCATCGTACATTTATGCAAATATGTATTCTTTGGGTTGTATTTCTGTATGGTGATGGCTTTATTTATTTATTATCTATATGGTCTTGGTACCGCTGAAATGGTGTCTCCATCCTGCAGCAGGGAAGGTAAATATAATGTAGTTGCTTTCACTGTGGTGTGTTTGATGAGGATAATATACATGAGAACCCCCCATCCTACAATTTAAGGTCAAAGTTTAAACTGAGTATATAATTTTTATACATAACTTTTTGTAATTGTTTTCTTTTGCAAGGCAAGGTGGCGTGGAGGTTAGCACCTAGATTTTAATCCACCGCCCAGCTGGTGCCTTTCTTGTTTTCCCCATGCCTGTGTGGGTTCTCTCTTTGTACTCCAACTTCCTCCCACAGTTCAAAGACATATGCGCAGGTTACGTGTAGGTTGGGTTAATTAGTGATTCAAACTAGGCCTGTCCAGGGTGTATCTCCCTCCCCCACATATGACAGCCGGGCAGCTGGGATAGGTTCCAGCCCCACCCTGAACTGAGTAAGTGGAAGAAAATGGATGGAGGGGTGGATGTGAAACACTGACATATGCTAAACATCCACTTCTCTGCCTTTTATATTACTATACCAACATGTGCTTTAGGACAGTGAACAATTATGGTTAAAAAAAAAAGTAAACACTAGCACTGAAGCATGACATGGGATATGAAAACCCTCAGCGCTGAAGTTATGTGTAAACAGCGCACAATGAACACCTCTATCTCAGTATGCTCACCAGGAAACTTGTTTGATTAACAGCACACAGTGAGGCTTTCTTCTTGACGTTCATGGACTGTTCTCTGTACTATTGTGGGGTCTTTATAGTATAGTTTATAGTATAAAACACCTGGAGGTGACTGTTGCTGTGATTTGGCGCTATATAAATAAGATTGAATTGAATTGTATTGATGTCTATCACCAGCTCTATATGTTCATACAGTCACGTATTGCACACAGATTGGATTTGTGGATACTAGGTTGCCTGTTTTTTCTAATTCTGAAATTTTGAATGGTTTTAATTGAAGTACCAGTTCAGTTAATATATCAGATATTTGCTGCCATCTTGTGGAAAAACATGACATGTTGCTGTAACAATGCTTTTCATTTTTGGTCATCACTTCCTTTATTGTGCCATCAACATGGCTGTATGCTCTATAATATTCTTGGAACAAAACACTTTTCTTTTGACAAGGATGCACAATATGTACATTTGATCTCATCTGGGAATTTATCAACACACAATAAAATTATTAGTAGTGTCATGTAACAGCAAGAAGGTCCTGGGTTTTAACTGACTGACTGTCAGGGGCTTTTTATGGGTGGAGTTTGCTGGTTACCTGTCCAGGGTGTACCTAGGCTCTCACCCTATGACAGTTGGGATAGGGTCCAGCTGCACCATGAGCTTGAGCAGGATAAGTGGAAGAAAATGGATGGATGGATGGATTGGTTTATATAAGGGGTTTTGATCCAGTCTAATTATCAGCTGAGCAAGGACTTCTGGGGCTTAATTAGTGAGCTTTACAGATGCGATAACGTAAGATTTTGTGATCTCTGGACAAACGCTAATCTTCCCAGGTGCTGATGGTAGCATGATATTTATCATACAGACATAAGAGGGGTATGGATGACCTCATTTAACAGTCAAAATAATCATAAAAAATCCCCTAAGTAAGTTTAACGACTTTAACACTATTTTGGCTAGTGACACTGACACAAACTCAAACCTGTGGCCTTTCAGTTATTTCATATTTTGAATGTCCACCCAGAAAATCCCGTGTTATAGACATGTCAAGGTTAAAAACAATTCTAGTTTTCACTTTATCAGTGAATAAATGTACCTGATTATTTGTATCTCGTTACTTCCCAATACTAGTTACTAGAGTGACCAGGGACTTTATGTGGAACTCTACAGAATTGTTATCCCTTTATCCCTGTCCCACATGTTGAGACAATGTCCCACATTGTGACTGGCTTTAGTTGTACAAATGTCAGCATCTGACTCTCACCAGAAGCCTGTGGTTGAAAAAAGAAATGTGCTGATCAACAGAATGGAAAATGATTACCAGAGCAGCAGGTCAAATAATGTTTACAGCAGTTTTATCAGTTAATGGATTAGATAAAGGAGTTGTAGATTTTCCTATAATTAATGCCAGATATTTAATTGACTTAAATACACTGTGTGTGTTTAAGTCAGATATTAAAATTTCAGACTAAAAGTCCCACATTATCCCACACAACCACACTCTTTGCCCCTCATCTAGTTGGCTGGGATCTGGTCACCGTGGGCCTTCTTTGCCATAACAGCTGCAGCTCATTTCATGAATGCACCCTCTGGTATTTTACATAACAAAGAGGCAACCTCTGCCTCACAAGCCAAAAGACGCGCAGTGTATATAATGCACAGAGTGCCATTCATTATTGTCTTCATGCTTCCCTGCCCCCTCTCGTGCACGTGCACGCGCACACGCACGACGTACAAACACACACACTCTACGACACACACACACACACACACACACACACACACAAACATGGCGGCCTCTATTTCACCGCTACGCTCCTCCTTCAGGATTTGTAGCCCGTTAACGTTACACCATCACTGCTGTCGGGCCAAAGTGCGGATGCACAGAAAATGCGAGAGTCAAAGGAGACATCTACACCAGTCGGCGACGAGGTAAAATGCACCACGTCTAAAGCAACGCCGCATTTTCTTTTAATATACGGTATTACTTTACGTAGGGCGCTCAGGTCCGGCGAGGGCGTGCGTAACATCACGTGTCAGAGGGTGGTGATTGACAGCAGGTTTCACCGTTCACGGTAGAGAGGTTGGGTTAAGCGGGCCCGCTTTTAGCTGCAGTGCAAATTGCAAGAATATTTAAAACGACTGTTTTGTCAACAAACGTGTCAGAGTTACATAACCCGCACACAGCCTCACCGGCTGCAGCTCAGCCTTTATGAACACAACACACACTCTATAATGTTGACTGCAGC
Organism: Australoheros facetus; assembly: GCA_030220045.1. Lineage (NCBI taxonomy): Eukaryota > Metazoa > Chordata > Actinopteri > Cichliformes > Cichlidae > Australoheros > Australoheros facetus. The sequence continues at coordinate 7,847 of JASGAU010373728.1, read as the reverse complement.
TGATGGATGGAGAGCGCTGTCACCTACACCATGATGCCCGGCACCAATCCCTGCAGGGCCGTGCAGTGTTTCAAGTTAGGGGTGATGTGGGGATAACAGGGTAGCATCCTTAAAAAATCCTTAAAAATAAATATGGAAAGACTAATTTAAATAATGTAGTCAATAATCCTGCATATTTTCATATATGGTCATGGTCCTTTAAAATTAAGCCAAATACCTTAACAACATTTTATTAAGTATACTTTGCCAGTACCGGTTTGAACCACCTTTTGCCTTCAGAACTGCTTTAAACTTTTGCGGCACAGATTCAACAAGGCACTGAAAACATTTTCCAGACTTTGGTCCATATTGACATGATAGCGTCACGCATTTGCTGCAGATTTGTCAGCTGCATGTACATGAAGTAAATCTCTCATTCCAATGCATCCCAAAGGTGCTCTATTGGACTGAGTTCTGCTGACTGTGGAGGCCATTTAAGTACAGTGAACTCAATGTCATGTTCAAGAAACCAGTTTGAATTGATCTGAGCTTTGTGCATTATCCTAGTGATTCACACTTTCACAATGTTTAAATTTAGCAAGTGAATCAAAGACATTCTTTGATTTTCACTGGGAACTGTTTGACTATTATTTGAGGATTATCTCCACCCCAAACTACCCTGAAATCCTTACTTGCCATAGACCTGCGTCATGTTGCTTTATCTGGAGCAGTTTGTACGCCATCCATCTATCCTCAGCTACTTAACTGGGTCGCAGGGGCAGCAGTGTACGCAGAGAAGCCCAGACCTCCATCTCCACAGCCACCTCCTCAGTTCATTCGGGAGTATGCCGAGGCATTCACAAGACAGCAGTTTACACTGTGTTGTTTTGATGGCTGTAGTCATCATTGTCTTTGCACATTTCCTCCTTTTTGTATTTGTACCATCTGATCTCACTGTGTTTTAAAAGTCTGTCATCTGGTAGGTAGAAGCATAGACAGTATAAATATGACCTAGCTTCTTGGCTGAAAAGCAAAGCCAATGCACAAGTGCCTTAAACCTCCTGTCTTTTAATTGGTTGCATGAAGACTTCCAGTTGTATAGATGTCTATGGGAAAACTGTCTTCATCTCCCTTTCTCTGTGACCTCAGTAAACGCTTTGCTCACGAGCTCATGGACAGTTTTTGACAAATGGCCTTGCCAGTAGGAAGAATGTAAAACCAACAACGATTCAGACATTTGACGGTTGAGGCAAGCTCTCTTGAGACATGATCCATTCTTAAGTACCTGCTTTGTGCTGCAAAATTTTGTGAAAATTGTATGCTCTCCCTTGCAGTTTTTACTCCTTGCAAAGCTAAGCGGGCCCTCGAATGGACCCTTTGATGGGCAGATTTTGGCCCCTGGGCCGTATGTATGACATCCCTGCTCTGTGATTTTAACATTTCTTACAATACTGGATACATTTCTGTCATTAGAAATAGCACACACATAATGCTGGTGTGACAGAAAAATATGGCACAGGGTTTCACTATTTACTTATTATGGACCAGACAATTTATTAGTAATAAGTGGCTTATTGGTTGATTAATAATGAAACTAAAGGAGTAATTCTTGGGTAAGGAGTGGCACTAATATAGAACTTGGAAAAAGTAAATTAAATCTGTATGGATTTTCTGTTGCTTCCACAATGTTACCAGTATTACACATTTCAAATTAGGTCCTCAGTATTCTGCTTCGTCTTTTCCTAAGTAATCATTTGGCCATGTAGTCTGTAGAATGTGTAAAAATAGGTGAAAACCTGGCTAATTTTTCTTATTTTGATATCAGTCAACTAGCTGTTTATTTATTTATTTTTAAAGTTCACTGTTAAATGTGTCTCTATTAAATTCATCTTTCATCTTTTATGTAGCGTATTGGTGCATTAATTCATGTCTTTTCCCTTAATCTCTCCAGGCACGCTGCTGTGGTGATTTCGGGAACAGAATTAGCTCGTCAGCTTCACAGAGAAATCCAACGCGATGTGGAAGAGCTGGTAGCTCAGGGCAACATGAGACCACATCTAGGTGTGGTCTTAGTGGGGGATGACCCAGCCAGTCGCACCTATGTTAAGAACAAGACCCGCGCAGCCAGCGTCCTGGGTCAGAAATGAGCAGCGCATGCATTCTGAAACACTATTCATAAAATCTTTCGTGCAGAGCTGCCAACATGGCATAAATATAACTAATGCAACACATATTTTTAAGAATACATGCATATACAGATTAAAATGCACAAACACGTTTGTCAAAGCAAAAGTAATGTAAATTTAAAATAATAAAAAAATATAATAAAGTGTGTTTAAAATAATCCTACAAAAGCGCACGACTGCATCTTGATGGTTTATATGAAATGTATGTGCTCTCCAGGTATTTCCAGTGATACAGTGGTGCGGCCCAGCTCAGTGTCTCAGGAGGAGCTGCTAGAGCTGATTGACAAGATGAATCGTGACTGGAGGGTCAGCGGCTTATTGGTGCAGCTGCCACTTCCAGGTGAACAAAGGCACCACTGCTCCAGAAGCACCCTCCGTGACATCATGATAACTGGTCTTTACAGTTGTGCTGATTCTGTGTCCGCAGTTAACAGATGTTATACATGTAAAATTTTAGATATACAGAACATATACTCTTGCCAGCCACTTTATTAGGTATACCTTGCTAATAATGGGTTGAACTCTTTTGTCTTAAGAACTGCCTTAAATCTTTGTGGCAGAGATTTGACAAGGTACTGGAAACATTTGCACAAAACTTTGGTGCATATTGCTTCAGATTCGTCAGCTGCAGCTGCATGATGTAGATCTCCCATTCCACCGCATCTTAAAGGTGCTCTATTGGACTGTGTTCTGGTGACTGGAGGCCATTTGAGTACAGTGAACTAACTCACTGTCATGTTCAAGAAACCAGTTTGACTTGATTTGAGTTTTGTGACATGGTGCGTTATCCTGGAAGCAGACATCAGAAGATGTGTACACTGTGGTCATGAAGGGATAGACAGTCAGCAGCATTACTCAGGCAGGCTGTGGTGTTTAAACAATGCTCAGCTAATACTAAGGAGCCCAAAGTGTGCCAAGAAAATATCCCCTGCACCATCACACCACCACAAGCTTGGATGGAGTCATGCTTTTATGTTGTTTATGCCAGATTCTGTACTTACCATCTGAATGCCACAGCAGAAATTGAGACTCATAAGACCAGGCAATGCTTTTCCAACCTTTTCTCCTCCAGCTTCAGTGAGCTCGTGTGAATTCTAGTCTCAGTTTCCTGTTCTTATCTGACAGGAGTGGCACCTGGTGTGATCGTCTGCTACTGTAGCCTGTCTGCTTCAAGGTTCAATACGATGCACGTTCAGAGATGCTCTTCTGCATATCTTGATTGTAATGAGTGATTATTTGAGTTACTATTCTCTTCCTATTAGCTTGACTCAGTCTGGTCATTCTCCTCTGACTTCTGACATCAACAAGGCATTTTTGCCCAGAGAACTGCCACTCACTGGATATTTTTTCTTTTTCTTTTTCTCTGTAAATCTTAGAGATGGGTGTGTGGGAAAATTCTGGTAGATCAGACATCAACAGCCACGCCACATTCAGATCACCTTTTTTCCCCATTCTGCTCAGTTTGAACTTCAGCAGATCAGCACTGAGGTGCTGCCACGTGATTGGCTAATTAGATATTTGCGTTAACAAGCAGTTGAACAGGTGTACCTAACAAAGTGGCTCATGAATGTATGTGGGCATTGTTTCAAGTCTTTGTTCAGTTAAATACAGGATATAAATGAGCTTATGTTCCGCTCCCTCCTCTTTTTAGAACACATAAATGAGCGAGCAGTATGTAACGCTATTGCTCCAGAGAAGGATGTAGATGGTTTCCATATTGTGAATATCGGTAAGCTGTGCCTGGACCAGAGATCCATGGTACCTGCCACTCCTGCAGCTGTCTGGGAGATCATCAAACGAGCAGGTAAGCCTCCCAGTATTCTTCAAAACATTTACTGAGTTTGTTTGCAGTTTGTTTTAAAACTTAATGTCTATGTAATGTTGTGTGTCATAGTTTTATGTATTTTATTGTTTCTTTTATTGTTACTTGCCTTTCACTCTCTGTTTACTTTTGCAGCTGCAGCTCAGTAATCCTCTAGAGGGCAGTAAAGACTTAAAATGTAACGGAATCGTGTGTTTATAAATACATCACCGATATCTTGATATAATTTTGCAGAAAGCAAATTTTGTGAAGCTCTAGGAGTGGGTATGATATGTTAATTTCTTTGCATGCCAGGCCCACTATTGTGCCTGATATCGTTTTTTTTCCATTTAAAATCTCTCATCCGAAAGGTTTCTTCAGTTCTCAAACCAAAAGGTGGAGAGACCCAGGTATTTAAACCCCAGTGGGCGTAGTACCCCGGAGGTGGTTGTGACCCACTATTGTTCATGCGCATAATCACATGCGTCAAGGTGTGAAAGGAGGCGTGGGTCATTGCAGTCAGTGGTTTCAGGTGAAACCAATTTGGGACTTCGCTCCATTGTATCAAGTGACCTTTTTGAGGTCACCTGAACAAAGGTTTGAATGGGGCTTGAGGCGCCTGGGGAGGGAGCTCAGGACAGCACTGTTAGCGGGGAAAAGTTGGTGACGTAATCCACCTCCTCTGTTCAATGATGGTTGTTCACAGTGGACATAGGTGCTTCTTTTACTCCTCTATCAAACCATCTGTCTTCCCGGTCCAAAATGTGAACATTGGCATCCTCAAAAGAGTGGCCTTTGACCTTTAGATGCAGATGTACAGCTGAGTCTCATCCTGTCGAGGTGGCTCTTCTATGTTGTGACATTCGTTTGTGAAGAGGCTGTTTTGTTTCTCCAATGTAGAGGTCCGAGCACTCTTCACTGCACTGAACAGCATACATTGCTGATCTTGTGTTTGGGGGGTTTGTCCTTGGGATGAACCAGTTTTTGCCTCAGAGTGTGACTTGGTTTTGAGGATGCCAGTGTTCACATTTTGGATCGGGAAGACTCACATGAACAATAGTGGGTCACAACCACCTCCAGGGGACTACGCCCACTGGGGTTTAAATACCTGGATCTCTCCAACTTTTGGTTTGAAAACTGAAGAAGACTTTTTTGTTGAGAGATGAAACATTTCAAGAACCAAAAAAGAAGTCCAGTCGCCCCTTTTTCAAGCTCCAGAGCCTACTATGACCTGGATGACTGAGAACCTACACAGACATATTTCCTCTAAAATATGTCGTCTGTATGATTGTACCTCACATATACACTGGAAAGGGTACGCATTTTCTGGTAACTGGCATTTGTTGAGTAAACATATATTAGTATAAAAAGTTTTTTTTGACTTTAGTTGTAACATGAATTAAAACTATAATATTCCAAAGTTTCCTGAAAGATGTGAAAGTAACTTGAAGTAAAGTAAAGTCTTTTTAGCCTCGGCTGCCTTTGAGGTAGTTTGGTTCATCATGATTATGACGGTGTTAACAATATGGAGCAACTGTGACCTTTATGCTTCTCTGTTCTATCAGCTTATCAGAACTTTTGGAATCCACTCTCCCACACAGACACTGAAGCAGATGTCTCTTTGTAGATTGTGTTGGGAGCATAATCTGCTTGTCTATCTGAATGACTGGGATGTTTCAAATACTCAGCTATGTAAATACGCAACTTTTGTGAACTTGAAAACTATGAGCAGTATGTATAACAGTGAATTATTTGAGGTTGGTTGGAGATCCTAAGGTGAAAATAGTCTCAAAACAGTTACTTAGTAAGCCTGCCTGGATTAATAAAGTCTTGTAATAAACCTTTTTTCCTGGCTCTACCTACCTATCCATGGCAACACGAGTGAACAAATAAGAACTATATTCACAGAAGCAAAAATGTTACCCAGTACCCAAAATTGCATGTGTAAAAAGTAATGGCTCCACTTAACTTAAGGAGTTATACATGTGGTCATGAAGAAGAATGTTTTTGCAGGGCTGAGTGCAGTCACTGTGCATTATCTCCACTTTGGTCTCATCTGTCCATAGGGCATTGTTCCAGAAGTCTTTCTCCTGGTGACAAACCATCTACTGTCATGAATTTTAACATTTCACATTCTAACTCAGGCCTGCAGACTCTGAGATGTTGCTCTTGGGTCTTTTGCAATTTCTCTGAGCATTTCACAGTCTGACCTCGGGGTATACTGGGGAACTCCTCTCCTTTTGTGGCGTTGTGTGAACACACACCGGTTTGCTTCAGACCAGCAAACTTCCAAAAATTTCTGCTTTTAAGGGATTGTCAGTATCTGCTTTTATCGAGGTGGCCACACTTGCTGATGAACAGTTAATCAAATGCATTTGATTAGCAGCACATGGCTGCTACAGTCACGGGATTGCAGAGTCCTGTGAAACCAAGTTATACAATAACAGAAATGTAAAGCTTCAGTCTTTATGTTCCTCTGAAAGGTTTCAGGGTTTGTTATGGCAAAAATTCAGATGAGCCCTAATGTTCTCTTTGCTTTGTTGTGTTTTTCTGTTTTTCCTTGCCAGCCTTCAGTGCATGCCATTTATGATAGAAAAGAGAGCCATGAAGATCTCTCTCTCCAGTGTCCCTCGGATGTTTTCCTTGTATCTTTTGTGACATCATAGGATGATTCATTGCCGTGCTCTTTGAGATATTTTGAAATGTTGGAGACTTCTGGAAGGATATCAAATTTGATAGACGTATGTGTATTGAGAATCTACTTCCTTATCACTTCTTGAATTTCTTTTATTACTACATGTTGTGCTACTGGTAAATACTTTTAACTTCACGCTTCTGAAAATTCTTTTTAACCAATGATTGAACAGGGTTTTTTTTTTTTTTAACATAGCCAGTTGTGACCAATCTTGGGGTAAAAATTGATACAGCTTTAAAAATGGACAAGCAGATAAACGCAGTGGTGAAAAATAGCTTTTTTCAGCTGAGACAGCTTTCCAAAATTTAGTCTCTTATTTCTCTTCGAGATTTAGAGAGGGTTTTGCATGCATTTGTGACCACCTGTCTTGATTATTGTAATGCACTTTATGTCGGTATTGACCAGGCTTCACTGTCACGCTTACAAATGGTCCAGAATGCTGCTGCTCGTCTATAGACAGGGACACGTAAATGTGAGCACATCACCCCTGTTCTTGCTTCTCTACACTGGCTGCCTGTCTATTTTAGAATTAATTAAAAAATTTTATTGTTTGCTTTTAAAGTTTTGAGTGGCCTGGCCCCCACATACCTAACAGACCATTACACACATACACCCCGAAAAGGTCCCTCAGGTCGGCTGACCACCTACTTCTCTCTGTCCCCAAGTCGAGACTGAAACACGGGGCGACCGAGCTTGTTCTGTGGTGGCGTCCAAACTATGGAATGGGTTGCCCCTCTATGTCAGGCTGGCTCCAACACTAGAGGTCTTTAAATCTCGTTTAAAAACATACCTTTTCTCTTAGGCATTTCAGAATATCAGTCTCTAGTTAGTTTGAGTCAGTATGGGAACTGCTTTTATATTTTTATTTAGTGCTCATTTTATAGTTTATCCTTTTAAATTATTATTTTTATGTGTTTATTTTTTGTGCTGTATTGTATTGCTGTCTTTTATCTGGGAAGCGCTTTGTTCAACTTTGTTGTCTTTTAAAGTGCTCTATAAATAAAGTTGGATTGGATTGGAACAGGCAGCACAGTTAGAATACCATCTGGAAGGCCTGGGTTCGATTACACCTTGGCCCAGGCCTCTCCCTCTCTGTGTGGAGTTTGCATGTTCTCCCCGTGCTTGCGTGGGTTTCCTCCGGGTACTCCGGTTTCCTCCCACATTCCAAAGACATGCACTTACTGGG
>JASGAU010373725.1:13585-39175 GCA_030220045.1 Australoheros facetus | reverse complement strand
TGTGTGTGTGTGTGTGTGTGTGTGTGTGTGTGTGTGTGTGTGTGTGTGTGTGTGTGTGTGTGTGTGTGTGTGTGTGTGTGTGTGTGTGCGCGCACTGTTTGTGATGTCATCTGGCTGCAGGCTTTTCACAAATCTGACATCGTAGTACTCTCTTTTTGTGAGTGGGGTTAAGTGAGTTTTATTCTATTTTATTTCCATAGAAACACGTGGCAATAGAAGTCATCTCAGGGCTCTTTGAGACCTTACAAAGTATCACAGAGATAAAGCAATGATTTCCTAAGCACAATTACCACCCGCCTGTGGGCTATGATCGGCTCTTCTGTGCTTTTGGTAACGTGGACGTGCACCGGAGACAAATTATCTCCCATTAAGAGGCAATTGCGATATTATTATTCATAATTATTAAGATGTTTTGGCAACAAATTAAATTGGATCCTTGCACACAAACATTTTCTGAGGAAGGAAAAAAAAAAAAATTCCAGGCATATTCCCTGTACCTCCTGCTGCAGGTAGGTTGTCTTAAATTTATGACTGGCAGCTACAGTCGTGTGTGTGTGCGTGTGTGCGTGTGTGTGTGTGTGTGAGAGAGAGAGAGAGAGAGAGAGAGAGAGAGAGAGATGCATTTACTGTGTGTAGTGTGTTTGTTTTATATAACGTTTCTGCTCTAAATAAAAACAAATCATTTGTAGACATCATTGTGTTTAATAAAGTTTCAATTCTTTGGCTTAGAATAAAAGCTAAAGTCAACAATAGTAAACTGATCGGTCTCAACAAACTAATCCACATGTCTGGAATCATCACTGGCCAGAATCTGGAGGCGTTTGAGTCGGTGAGAGAGACCGAACAAACTGCTCTCCATCATGGACAACCCATCTCACCCACTCCACTCCACACTGCTGAGGCAGCAGATCTAATTCTCAATCAGACTGATTCAGTCCTGCTGCCATAAAGAACACTTCAGGGAATCTTTCCTACCTTTCTCTATGAGACTGTACAACAGCTCTCTGTTTGTAACAGGTGAACGCAACTGTCAGGACTTAAGTTTGCACGCACATTTACACATTTCTGTTTCATATTTTCTCGCTGCTCTTTCTTAGATTAACAGTGTACGTGTTATTTATTAATGACATTTGCACTAATACTTGCTAGAATTTTTTATTTGCACATTCTCAGCTTAATACATTTTCTTTAACTTTATTTTTTTAATTACTTCATTTTATCACTGTTGTGTGTAAAATTTTGCACTACCTCCAGGCATTCAATATGGGCCTGTGACACTTAAATGTTGTTGCTCTTATTGTACATTATACTATTATAAATTTTGATTCTTTATGCTGCTGTAAGTAAAATCTATCTATCTGTCTGTCTGTCTGTCTGTCTGTCTGTCTGTCTGTCTGTCTGGCTGTCTGTCTGGCTGGCTGGCTGGCTGGCTGGCTGGCTGGCCATCTATCTATCTATCTATCTATCTATCTATCTAGCTAGCTAGCTAGCGATCTATCTAGCTATCTATCTAGCTATCTAGTTCAGTTGTTCCAGTCACTTCAATGGCCAGTGAATTCCAGTGTGGTATCATGATAGGATGCCACCTGTGCAACAAGTCCAGTTGTGAACTTTCCTCATTACTAAATATTCCACAGTCAGCTGTTAGTGGTATTATAACAAAGTGGAAATGACTGGAAACAACAGCAACCAACAGCCACAAAGTGGTAGCCCACATAAAATCCTAGAGTGGGGTCAGCAGATGATGAGGCGCATAGTGTGCAGAGGTCATCAACTTTCTACAGACCTCCAAACTTCATGTGGCCTTCAGATTAGCTCAAGAACAGTGTTTAGAGAGATCCATGGAATGGGTTTCCACGGTTGAGCAGCTGCATCCAAACGTTACATAACCAAAAGCACAATGCAAAGCATTGGATGCACTGGTGTAAAGCACACCACCACTGGACTCTAAAGCAGTGGAGTGATGAAATAAATCACGCTTCTCCATCTGGTAATCCAATGGATGAGTTTGGGTTTGGCGGTTGCCAGGAGAACAGTACTTGTCTGACTGCACTGTACCAAGTGTAAAGTTTGGTGGAGGGGGGATTATGGTGTGGGGTTGTTTTTCAGGAGTTGGGCTCGGCCCCTTTAGTTCCAGTGAAAGGAACTCTTAATGCTTCAGCATACCAAGACATTTTGGACAATTTCATGCTCCCAACTTTGTGGGAGCAGTTTGGGGATGTCCCCTTCCTGTTCCAACATGACTGCACACCAGTGCACAAAGCAGGTCCATAAAGACATGGATGAGCGAGTTTGGCGTGGAAGAACTTGACTGGCCTGCACAGAGTCCTGACCTCAACCCGATAGAACACCTTTGGGATAAATTAGAGCGGAGACTGTGAGCCAGGCCTTCTCATCCAACATCAGTGTCTGACCTCACAAACGTGCTTCTGGAAGAAAGGTCAAAAATTCCCATAAACACACTCCTGAACCTCGTGGGAAGGTTTAGGAGTGTGTTTATACCCAATACTCAGAAGAGCTGAAGCTGTTATCGCTGCAGAGGGTGGGCCAACCTCATATTAAACCCTATGGATTAAGAATGGGATGTCACTCAAGTTCATATAGGTGTGAAGGCAGCATAGGTGTAGGAACCGGGGGGGGGGGGCGTGTCCCCCGCCAATATTAGAGACAGGCGCATTTGTCCCACTCAAAATTACACCGCGGAGGAGAAAAATACTTGATTTTGAAATCTTTAACTCTCGTCCTTTTATTATGAAGGCTCAACATAGTGTCATGTCACTGCGCTCCCCCTGCCCCCCTCTGAACAGCTCTGAGTGTTTGGGAGGCGGAGACAGCGGCAGGAGTCAGAAACTCTTGAATGAGGTAAAACGGTCTGTCGGGAATGTTGCCATGAATGGCTTGTTTATAACGTTTTGTTGTCAGTTTACTTTCATATATAGGATAAAGTTGACTTACTGGACAAGAAGTCAATTTGCTGCAAATGAGAGGTGGAAAAAACATTTAGGCTCTTTTGCCTAGGCCAGTGTGTTTAACCTTTGTGTGCTCTGGTACCTGTTTGGCCAATTATTAAATGCAGGGCTGTAAAGTGCAACAGCACCCTGTGTTGTCAGTGAGGCAAACAGCTTGTCTATTAAATGTGAGAGGTATCACTTTTATTTATTTATGTTGTTTATTATTATTTTTATTGATATTTATTTTTATCTATTAGATTTTGTTTTTGTCGGCCAAACAAACAGAGGTTCAAACTGAATAGGCATATTTTAATAGCTGTTTTTTACTTAAGGTTGATATTAAAAAGTGAATAATGTGTTCATTACATTATTTGTGAGGGTTCTTTCGTTTAGAACGTTTTTTAATTAAAGAACCAGTTCTATTGCCAGTCAACCTACATAAATGCATTTTTGACCATTAATAAATGTTTTCGACCAATAAAACATATCAAACTTTGCACTTGTGTGTGCTACTAAATTATTTTTGTGCTACTGAAATATTTAGCTTGCTAGTACCAGTGTGGCCACCTGATAAAGTAAGTGTACAGCCCTGGAATGACATGGTCATTATGCTTGATAAAAGACTCAAGCCATTTTGTTTGGTGGTTTACCCACGTCTTACGATTATAAAACATATTCATATGTAAATTATACATGCAATAATATAGGTGTACACCACACTATTTTTCCAAGAAACATTTGAAAAAGAAAAAAGAAAAAGATCAAATAGCATTTTTTATGCTTTGTTCAGAGTATTTAAAGATCTGTCAGGTTTCAGATATGTGTCCCCCCCCCAATAGTAAACTCATTCCTACGCCCTTGGAAGGCAGACAAGCGAATACTTTTGGCAATATACTGAATCAATCATTTGACGAATAATCACATTGACCACTGGGAGGCGCCAAATCTCTGTTCGGCTGCTCACAGTCACATATCTGCATACTTCAGGAAGCAACTTCAATTTATCTTATTTTCTTTATTCTGTCACGTACAGTGTTGGACGGAAAGCAAACGTCATTTAAAAAAAAACTTTGACAGTTATAGCTCATAAGCTTTATTTTCCCACTGTTATATGGCTACAAGTAAACCGAGACGATAATCTCAATCTTCTTGCGATGTGGCTGTGTGCCCTGTCCATGTGACTCCCTTCCTCTGTTTATCCTCTTAAATTGGCTTTCAGCTCAAAGCGCCACTCATCCTGCTGAGCTGCTTGTCTGCCAGTATCAGTTTGAGCAGAGCCATGGCGAGTCCCGGGCAGAAAGTGGTGCTGATCACGGGCTGCTCCTCCGGTATCGGCTTGAGGATTGCCGTGAGGCTGGCCAAGGATGAAATGCAGCGCTATCACGGTGGGTGGATGTGAGAGAAAGGAACAGATACCTGTATATTTGAATTTATCTGGTTTGGCATGTGAGCAGGCTACATTTGTGTTGTAAAGCAAAGAGAAATGGAAAACATTTAGTAAAATAATTCAACAATTAAAATTAATAATAATAAGAGCTTTATCTTTATTTATTTTTTATGCTGTTAATTCGTGAGATGATTTTACTCCAGGAGTGGAGCATCAGAGTATTAAATGGTAACCATGTACTTCTGAATATGTGAAATAAAAACTTTAATATCTGGAGTGAAACATGAGCATTACTTTAGGTGAACCTGAAGGTCAAAGGTCACAATTATCTTCTTTGCAACTCTTTCTTGTATAAATGTAAATGTAAAGGTGGAAATGCAAGTGATTTGGGGAATTTAAAGGAAAGGGTTATGTCCTCATCAAGAATAATTTGCCATATATACCCATAAATACAGGATGTGGCAGAATACCCATGGAGTCAGATGAATTCAAGATTTTTCCTAAATGCTAATAAAATTCCAACAGATATAGACAAGTTGTTGTACAAAAACATGTTTTTGTACTTAGACAGCTTATTACAGACATGTGGGCCAGCAAGGCCGGCAGCTTTTGCCAGTCTACACTACAAGTTTTGCGGCATTAGACCATATCTAATCCAAATCAAGGATGCGTGCGCTCCCTCAAAGGCTGCCTCCCACTCCCTGTCTGTTACATCCAATTCCAAACTGAAGGAACGTGCGGCCTATCAAAATCATTACATCATCCAGTCACAGTTAGTCATTGTGTAAATCATGCTGCTTTTCTTCTGTTGCATTTCTCCTGCTAGTCCATGTGTTCATCCCTCTCTATTTATTTGGATACTGTAAAACAGTCTCTTCTGCCGTCTTGATAAACAATAATGTTGTAGCATGGACAAAACTCAAGCAAGCTACACGCCTGTCAGTTGGCAACATATTAAAATTACTGGGGGAATAAATGCAAGAGGATGAAAAATATAACTGGAAAATCTAGCGTTTTGAAATGGGTATTGATTCCAGCTTGTGACCCTACATGGACATGCCAGGTGTGCTCAGGGTTTTGCTTCATCATTAAGGCCAGAGATTTCTTTGTGTCTTCCCAGTTTAGACCTTAGTCTCCCTTAAGACACCAGACAAGATGTAAAAGCAGCAGCGCAGTCTCCATCCACCCATTTTCTCCCACCTATTCTTTTCAGGGTCGCTGGAGTCTATCCCAGCTCATATAGGGCGAGAGGCAGGGTACACCCTGTACAGGTCAGGGCTAATGTGGAAAGTCAGACAGCCATTCACACTCACATTCACTCAGAATCAGCGTTTAACCTGACCCCACTGACTGTATGCCTTTGGACTGTGGGAGGAAACCAGAGTACAAGCAAACTCCACACAGAAAGATCCCGGCCAAGGCGGATTCAAACCTAGGACCTTCTTGCTATCCACCGCGCTGCACAGCACAATCTTACTTAGGCTAATTATTAGTCAGCTTGAGGATCTTATGAATAACATGCTGATGGGGCTATTCTTAGAGCAGGCAAGTGATGTGTCACAGCAAGACTAATACTGTAAACTGTGGATGACACAGCTACTTAAGAAAGAAAGTGATGTGGGCATGGGATGGAGTCCATGTGCATGGATTTCATCCTGTGCTCTGGATGACATGTGCTCACTTTCTCCTACAATAACGTGAAGCTCAAAAACATGTGTGTAAAACCTGTGCTGATGCTACACCAGGTTTAACTGAGCCTTCTGTTTTTTTACTGTGAAATACAGTCACTGAGGTCTATTTAACACACACACACACACACACACACACACACACACACACACACACACACACACACACACACACACACACCATTTGTGTGCTTATGCATATCCTGTCAGTTTGAATATAGCCGGCACCAGTGAACTTACTTTGACTCTGTACATTGTCTGTATAGAACCACATTTACCTGCAGTTTCATAATAATCTATTTACAGCCATAGCCTGAAGACTGTAGTTGCACATAGGGAGGGTTAAATCAGTTCACATAATCACACTTAGAGGTTGTCCATGGTTTGTACATCTTCCAGATGCTCTCACCGGGAAGCATCTTCAGTAATGTTCCTTGGGCCATGATGTGTTTTATGTCTTTGGAAGTGACCCAGTGGAGCTTGTCAAAGCGCCGACTTGCATCCCAGTGGCAGCTACCCATGGATCAGCCCTTTTAATCCAAAGCCATCCAGTGGCTTTGTCTGCGGCTTCACTCGTGGATTTAATGGCCCTTCTCTTTGTCTCTCCTGTAATACCCAGTTGATTAAGGACTTTGGCGATGGGCAGACCTGCAAAACCTCTGCATCCAACCTCTGCAGTCTCACAGAGCATCTTCTGCCCTGAGTCAGGGTCAGCTCCTGGTGCCTTGTGCATTTCTTCTACTTTGCTTGTTCCGTGCACTCATCCCAGGACACTGTGAATTCCAGCATTTTCGGGTATTTTGCCACCTCAGAGATAACAGCCCGGCCTGGGTGTCATGTCTGGCCTGGGTGATGTCATGACAATGTGTTGCAGAAACGTCAGGTGTTTGTCCAGGTCAACATGCAGTTCCCAGTCAGAGGCTGTAGAGAGAGGACCTACCTATCCTTGTTTTTGGAGGTGGGCAGAGTTTTTCCTCCAACTTTCACAAATGTTTGCCGGACTAGCAGGCTATAATCTCGGCAACTGCCGTGAGCACCTGGTCATGATACCAACAGTGGTGACCTTCCTCAAGATTCTTAGGGCAGCTGAAGAGATATTCAAAGTTTCTCTTTCAGTGCACAGAGGACAGGAAGGTGTCTCGCTCTTACCCCATCATTGTCGGACTTGGAAAGAAATCATAGAAAATTTGAACAAGGAACCGGACCCGACTGGAGTCTGCCCACATGATGTTTAGACCAGGTAATCCCACACTGCAGTACAGTCTCCCATCTTATCTGCACTCCCTGCTGCCTGAGCCCCACTGTCCTGCACACCCAATATTCCTCCACACCTGACTGTCTGTAATACGTGTCCCATACAGGGATGCACCTCAGAAGCTGCGGTGGAAAACCTTGCCACCTGTGGAGAAATACAATGATGTTCCTTTTGGCGGACTCAACTTTTGTTAGTGGGACCACATAAACCAGCAGAGGCCACAGGACTCGAGGGTGGATTGATTGTTGATAGAGCCACACCTTGAAGAAGGTGTATAATTATACACAGGGCTTTTGGCAAACAGCATAAAAAGTAACTCCAGCACAGAGATAAAAAAAAATAGCACGATGAAGATTTGATCAGGATTAAAACCTTTAAATAAATTTGCAGTTTGAAGTCAATGTGGCGATGTCACACTTTACTGAAGCTTCGCATGGAAAACCATAAGTTGTTGAGTTGGTCGCTGCAGGAGTTGCTAAGCATATTCATTCCCTTAATATGAATCTTCACTGGTGGGCACTACCCTGGTGCCAGGTTAGTGCCCCCTCACCAAGACTTTACTCATAGCACACTGAAAACCCAGATTTTGATACCACTTAAAAATACTGAGTTCATATTACTTAAAATTACCTAGAATGTGAACATTACTTGTTAATGCTAAGTAGACTGTACTTTTTGATGGTCTGTCTTATTGTAATCATGTGTTTGAGTTCAACCAACTTAATATCAAGTTTTGCATCTGCTAAAAATCTAGTTTATACCAGTTTGAACAGACTGGATTAATGAGCAGCACCATGGTGGCGTGGTGTTAGCAGTGCTGCCTCACAGGTAGAATGCAATCTAGAAGGTCTGGGTTCAAGTCCACATTGGCCCAGGCCTCTCGCTGTGTGGAGTTTGAAATAGCAGACGTTTGGTCCTTTTGTTTAGTTTTTGTTCACAACTCTCTCTTGTATAGTTTTTCATTGTTCCATGGACAAATATTATTTGTAAATGTTAATGTGCCAGCATTCAGCAGGGCTGAGTTTTATCATGTTTATTTATTTACCAAATTTAAACAGACACAGTTCAACACTGTAAAAAATATTTTTGTTACTGGGCAGTGTGGTGGCGTGGTGGTCAGCACTGCTGCCTTACAGCTAAAAGAGCTCTTTAATAGTCTGGGTTTGATTCCACCTTGGGCCGGGCCTCTTGCTGTGTGGAGTTTGTATGTTCTCCCTGTGTCTGTGTGGGTTTTATCCCACAATCTGAAGACATGCAGTTACTGGGGTTAGGTTAATTGGTCCCTGTAAATTGCCCACAGGTGTGAATGGTTATCTGTCTCTCTCTGTGTCAGCCCTACAACAGGCTGGTGACCTGTACGGGGTGTACCCTGCATCTTACTGCCTTGTCAGCTGGGATAGGCTCCAGCCCCCACCCCCCCACACACACAATCATGAAAAAGATAGGGGAATTGATTGATAAATCAATTAAAACTCCATTTATGAGTCAGATCAATGTGACAATCTTGTTTTTGCGGGGCTGACAGAGGTGAAACAAATCACAGCACAAGGTTAAGATACAATATTTGAACATTAGTTATAGCTTACAAATCTTTGTCCTTTTTTTATCACCCAACTGTCTGCAGTAATCGCCACAATGCGTGACCTAAACTCCCAACACAAACTGGTGGAAGCCGCCGGAGATACTTACGGGAAAACTCTTTTTGTGGCTGAGCTGGATATCTGCTGTGACGAGTCGGTCAAACAGTGTATCAATGGCATCAAAGACAGACATGTAGATGTCCTCAGTAAGTAAAATGAAATCATCTTAAGCACACTATACTTTGGATTGCTAAAATGTCAAAAACTGGTGTTAATTATAACCTTTTCTTCCTTGACTTCTTTTTCTCCTAACCAGTAAATAATGCAGGCATCGGCCTGGTGGGTCCAGTGGAGAGCATCCCCATGGACGAGATGAATAAAGTTTTTGAGACCAATTTCTATGGAACAGTTCGCATGATCAAGGAGGTGATACCTGAGATGAAGAAAAGGAGAGATGGACGCATCATTGTGGTCAGCAGTGTGATGGGACTCCAAGGTGAGCAGGCACAGAGGTGTGAAGGACGGGGAGGTGTGGCATGTCTGTCAGCTTCATTTTGTCGGAAGGGCGGGTGGACGACAGGCTGATGGAAGTGTGGACATATGAAGAGGCTAATGTGGTTTTAGTGCTGGTGTATGTCTTCACAAAACGGTGTGAACAAGAAGAACTGATCGGTGAGGTTATATGTGTGCTTTGTTTCCCCAGGGGTGGCGTTTAATGAAATATATGTAGCTTCCAAGTTTGCCATTGAGGGCTTCTGCGAAGGTTTGTCTGTCCAGCTTTTGAAGTTCAACATCAGGTGAGTACAACTGATATAATTTCTACAGCTATTAATAAAGCAGTAACCAGAGACTGTATGTAAAAGATGGACAAATAAACATTGATGTCACCCATTAGCCGATGAATTTTAATAAGTCAGGGAAGTTTCAAGCTGAGCGCTTTTAGCGTCACATTGTTGATGTTTTAAAAGTGGAGCAAGGGATGGAACTGATAAGGAACACTGCATTCTGCTTTACTAATTTGATATTTAGATGATATTTTGCCTTGTTGGCAAAATACATCAAATGTACAGGTGCGATGCATAGACACATTACGTTTTATCAGCTTGCCAAGATAACCCTGCTCTTTCATATGAAAGGGGTGGTGTTGTCAGCATCTAACCAATCTAAAAGGGGCGTTTCACAGATCCTGTCTTTTCTTCCACAGAAAATTATCCCTATGAGTGCCACCTACCCCAGAGATGTTATCAAATGGTGATTAAAAATCTATAAAGAATATAAAAAATACATCGCAGTAAAAGGCAACACTGTTGTAAACAGGTCCAGAGATGAATGCTGTTCTCTGTGCTGCAGTTTATTTCTGAGGTGATGGCTGCACATTAGAGCTCTGAAACTTTAACTTGGATCCATTTAAATTTATATTTCCTCTTTGTTGTGTGTCTTTCTCTCCTCAGATTGTCAATGATGGAGCCAGGCCCGGTGCGCACAGAATTTGAATTAAAGATGATTAAGGGGATGAAAGAGAAAGAGTGGCCAGGTGTTGATTCTAACACAGTGAGATACTTCAGGAAATTCTATCTTCCCACTGCTGTGGATATCTTTGAGGTAACGGGACAATCACCTGATGACATTGCCAAAGTAAGTTCATAAACACTCTCACTGTGACTCACTTAAACTAATCCATCTCACTTCATCTCAAATTAATCCTTTAAGTCTGACTGCAGATGGTGTCTTTTTTCCATTTGTCTTCTCTTTCTTTGTAGTGTGCAAAGAATGTGATTGAAGCAAGCAGCCCACATTTCCGCAACCTGACCAACCCGCTGTACTCACCTATACTGGCGCTGAAATACGCTGATGACACTGGAGGCTTGTCTGTCCATGCTTTATACCACATGCTCTTCAACCTGGGTCCTGTGACAAACGTCAGCATAGCCGTCCTGAAATTCCTCACCTTTGGATGGCTAAGGAACCGGTCAGTTGCACCAAAGTAGGCTTTAACCTCCGAAGACCCTGCATCCACATGTGGGGACATTACATTTTGGCTTTGCTGCACCTTATACTTCACTCTGCTCAGTAGTGTTTTATACTGTGTTAAGCCATGTTGACTTTGATGTGTTATGCTGTAAAATAAACCCATTGTCCCCATATGAGGACATTTTAATTTTTTTACAAAAGTGTGCAAAGTATGTACAAAATACAACTTCCTGTTCAAAGAGGAAGCTTTGTTTCTGTGCATATCAGGTCCACCAAATATCACAAATATCTGGAGAGAAATTAAAAATGCATTGCAAACAGGAGCTCAGGTCGCAGGGGGTTAAAATGTTTTGTGCAACAGTGTGAATAATACAAACCTCGGCTTTCACAAAAAATGTATTATGCTAACTGAAAGTCTTGTAGCAAATGTCACAAATAAAGAACAAGACAACAAGAATCCAATCCTACATGAACATTTTCAAAGAGTTCTTTGTCACTTGGCACGTTTAATGCAGTTGATATGCAGTCTGCACTGTAGTGAAGAGACTTATCTATGTTCTCCATTGTATGACACTGTATTTATGAATGGAAAGCTACTACAGCCCAGTTAAGGTAGTTATCCTACCCAGACTGAAAATTAGGAAGGATTTGTACTTACAAGAAAATATAGTGTACATTTATTCTATTATTTTATCATCAGTCCATGACAGTTTTCATTTCTCTCTAATTTGTTCAGAAAGCTGCTGCTGCTCTTTGTTGATCTGTAGCCTGTAC
Source organism: Australoheros facetus (assembly GCA_030220045.1). Classification (NCBI taxonomy): domain Eukaryota; kingdom Metazoa; phylum Chordata; class Actinopteri; order Cichliformes; family Cichlidae; genus Australoheros; species Australoheros facetus. Next base: position 27,569 of record JASGAU010373725.1, on the reverse strand, counting down.
ATCACTGTATGAATACCCATCAGTGTACTGGAGCAACTGTTTTTTGGGATTAAACATGGTAATTTATGCATTTCAAAACTGTGCTAGTGGTTTTTTATAGTTTTCAGAAAACATCTCTCCATATAAAACTCATGAGCGCTTCATAAAGAAAAATATCTATACACTATATTGCCAAAAGTATTCACTTGTCTGCCTTAACACACAAATGAACACGAGTGACATCCCATTCTTAATCCATAGGGCTTAATGCTTCAGCATACCAAGACATTTTGGACAATTTCATGCTCCCAACTTTGTGGGAACAGTTTGGGGATGGCCCCTTCCTGTTCCAACATGACTATGCACCAGTGCACAAAGCAAGAACCATAAAGACATGGATGAGTGAGTTTGGTGTGGAAGAACTTGACTGGCCTGCACAGAGTCCTGACCTCAACCCGATAGAACACCTCTGAGATGAATTAGAGTGGCGACCGTGAGCCAGGCCTTCTCATCCAACATCAGTGTCACAAATGTGTTTCTGGAAAAATGGTCAAAAATTCCCATAAACACTCCTGAACCTTGTGGAAAGCCTTCCCGGAAGAGTTGAAGCTGTAGAGGGTGGGCCAACATCATATTAAGAGTTCCTTTCACTGGAACTAAGGGGCCGAGCCCAACTCCTGGAAAAAAAAACCCACACCATAATCTCCCCTCCACCAAACTTACACTTGGCACAAGTGCCAAGTGCAGTCAGACAAGTGCCGTTCTCCTGGCAACCACCAAACCTAGATTCATCCATCGGATTGCTGAATGGAGAATGCAAAACATTTACTCTAGAGTCCAGTAGCGGTGTGTTTTACACCACTGCATCCAACGCTTTGCATTGTGCTTGGTGATGTAAGGCTTGGATGCAGCTGCTTGGCCATGGAAACCCATCCATGAAGCTCTCTACACACTGTTATTGAGCTAATCTGAAGGCCACATGAAGTTTGGAGGTCTGTAGTGATTGACTCTGCAGAAAGTTGGTGACTTCTGCACATTATGTGCCTCAGCAGCACCAGACCCCACGCTGTGATTTGTCAGTTGTGTGATCTGCAATTTCATGTGGCCTTTTTTTTCATACTTTTTCGTCAACTGATGACAGACTGGTGTGAACTAAATGTGATTTTGTAAGTCTAACAACTGTTTAAATGTTTGAGATAATTTCTTTGAATATGTGACAAGTTTAATACAAGTTTAACTGCTTTAATAGTATACACCTACCTTATATATTATCTTTTATATGTTATAAGTTTTATATGTTAAGATAATTACAGCGTAAATATAAAATTAAATAAATAAATAAATGGCTGATCGAGCCATCGGGGCTCCACTACTCGTGTCTGGCTGTATGAGCCGCGGGAAATTAGAACTAAATCGATACCCGCCTAATCGAACATCAAAATAAACTTGGAGTTTGGTGTAGTCGCTGAAGTTTGCTCGGTAAATTAGCATGAACTACAATAAAAGGCAAGATGCGTGTTTAATAAAACTAGCGCTGTTTGTATATAGATATTTTTGCTTTTCGCTGTTGGCTGCTAATGTTTGTTTTTGTTTTTTTCTCCAGTTAAAGAAATTAACTGAACTCACCATTTGCCCGCTAGCTTAGCTAAGCTAAAGTTTTAAATAAATATACGTGCTAAAAGTGATGCATGCAAGCTATCCCAGTGCCACAGAAGCCGTGCTATGGCTACATGTAAGTTTTAGTCGTGTCAGGATTGTGTCCAGAGAGCAGCATGGAGACCACCGTGGGGGATATTCTGCACTGTGAGGAGCGGCTGAGGTCTACACTTCACTGTGATGATAAGGAGAAGGTAACTTGCATTTGCCCTCACACCTGAGCCACATAAAGGGCTGCCATGACCTCTGCGATTAATGCTGTACTTTCTCAGCTTCGTAGGAAGTTGGCTGAACTACAAAGGGAATATCTCAAGACAGCCCAGAGACTACAGGTGAGTGTCTTTCAGTGCGCTCATAAAAAGGAAAATATAGAGAAGCTTTTTGTCTCATATACATGCATACATCTGCAAACAGCGTGCTGAGCGCTCAGAGGCAGTGAGGAACAGGATCACTGAACAAAACCATCAGGACCAAAGAGGCACGGAGGCCGCATCAGATCTCCGTCTCAATCCTTCTTCGTTGACACTGAACAGCAGCAGTGACACAGCGCAGGGCTTACCTCAATGCCAGGGACGCACTGAAGGTAAGACTTGATCACAGGACATTTGTTTTGTCATATGAATGAGACTACACTGTCATTACTGTGAGAGGCACAAAATGTTTGGCCTGTAATAACAGTGGAAAATAGAATTCACGAATCATCTGATATTTTACCAGGTCCAGCAGATTCTGACAACTCCAGGAGGACCCAGGTGATCAGATTCTTGCTTCCATCTGATGCTGCTTGCCCACAAACGCTAGATCCCAGCCACGCTGCACCTACAGGTCACAGACCAAGTTCTTCCCTGCGCCTCAGGTCACGACGCAGCCGCCTACGCTGGGAATGTAGAAGTGCTGAGACTGGCAAGTGTGAAAAGGGACAGAAACAGAGTGAAGGGATGGAAAGTGTCAGGAGAGCAGGAGAGGAGGAGAAACTCAAATCAGAGGGAGGAGATGCTATGAATGAAACAGAAGAGTTTTTTTCTGGTACAGACTCTGAATCTCCCTCTCTGCTGCTTACACACTGGAGCGCACATGGATGCACTACTGAAACACGTGATATTCGGGGAAAAGACATCCCTGGATCCCAAGAACAAAATGAAAAATATACAGAGTCAAAACATGAAGGGGAAAAAGAATCTGAGTCATTGTTGGTCACGCCTTGCAACCCTACAACACAAACTGAAGAAAGGGGGCAGGAGGACACACAAAACGGAAGAAGAAAAGAAGTGGAGAAAGGGGAGGTTGGTGAGAATAGTAGAGGACACACTGAAGAGAACATTAATAAAGACACCGGACAAAATGTGGTGGAGAAAACAGAAGGCAAACACAGTCATGATAATAGTGTGGAACTAAAAGGGGAAAAGAATGGGTTTACAGGAGATGGAAAAAGCGTGAGCCTCCTGGATTCCTGTACATTAGTGGAAGGGCTACTTTTCCCAGTGGAGTACTACGTTCGAACCACAAGACGAATGACACTTTCACAGAGCCAGCCTGACGTGCAGGCTGTAATAGCATCCCAGCTGAACAGGGGGCGACATCGAAGGAGCCGAGGGCGTGGCAGAGGACAGAACAGGAACACACACACCAGTGAACATTCAGAGCAGCACAATCAGACAAATTTCTCCTCTCTGAGAACCGCATCTGCAGATTCTAATAAACCATCGCAGGCTGTCGGTGTATCCGCTGAGCACAGCCAGAGCTCTGGTGAGATTTCAGATCACATCGCAGCTTGTCGGATCGACACTAGTTTTTCTCCCACAGTCACCACTGTTCGTCCAGCACGAGGCCGGAGGAGGAAGAGAGGCGTGGGCAGAGGGAGATCTCAGATGCCACGAGCCGCTCTTAGTTTGAATGTACATCAATCAGCAGGTGATCCCCAACCCACCAGCACCCCAATCTCTTCTGGGCAGTCTGTCCAAGGAGCTGATGGACCAGAGCCCTGCCTCATTCCAGAAGAAACTGACCCATCAACAGATGAACCGCACCATGTGTCCACACACATCACTGATCCTCCAGATTCTTCTGGAGTTAATGGAGCTCCTTCCAGCTCTGCCTCTGGACATCCAAAGAAGGTCTGCCAAATCTTTATGAAGAAGAACACTAAGGCTAACGGATCCCCACAGAACAGAAGTAAGACATGTATGTGTCAGACAGAGCCCAGTCGATATATATATATATTGGCTGAAATTAGCTATTTGTTGATATGTTGGTAACTGCATTTATAATGGCTGATAAATGTAAAAAGTAAGAAAGATAGAGATGAGAAAAACACCATGTTCAGTGTTGATATTGCATATTTTGTCCACCAGAGGGCACTCTGCACCTTCTTTGTTGGCAACAGCTGTGTTGAAAGCCACAAACACAACTAGACCTAACCATTAATCCATGACTTGTTCACACATCTTTTGACACACATTCAGATTATAAAGGCAGCAGCCAAATCGGAGCGACTATTCTCAGAGACATTTGGGTCAATTTGACTTCTGTGGCCAAATACAGAGACAAACTTGAAACAAAAAATCCTTTACATATGTTGCACATTTTGATACAGCACAATTTTAAGATACAGTTATGTAGTGGTGTAAAGCAAAGAGTGGCTCCATGGTGTAGTGGTTAACACATTTGCCTTACATGCAGAAGATCCTTGGTTCAAGACTGAGATGCAAAAGCAGTCTCAGAGGGTCACCAGCGAGTGTGCTTCTTGTACACTCAGTCCAAAACCCAGATGAACTGGAGGGTTGCGTCAGGAAAGGCATTTGGTGTAAAATCTGTGCCAGATTAAATGTGAATCCAGGGGTGGCTTAGTGGTGAATCTGGCGACCACATACATACGCCACGTTGCGGTGCGGGCACGTGTCTTCCCCTGTATCTTTTCCCGATTTCCTGTCTCTCTCCACTGCTGATAAAAGCTGCTGTGGCCAAAAATGCAAAAAAAAAAAAAAAAGTGAATCCATCTGCTTTGACAACCTCTTGGAAAATAAGGGAGCAGCTAAAGAACCTGATGGTATAAAGCAGTCACTCCCAAACTGTCTGATTAGACCTACTTGTATGATTTCCAGTTCGCTGTGAGCTTTTGTGACAGCAATGCATTTTTATTGTAAAATACAACTGCACAAAAACCTATGAATGGATTTTTAATTTACTGTATCATACTTTGCATGCACTCTTTTTTTGTAATAAGCCTTAAAAAACAAACTCGGTGCACAGTTGTCAAATGGTGGGAATTACAAGAGTGAGACACATCAAAGGAATGGCTGCATTAGGTTAATAATAATAATGGAAACTGGAGTCTTTAATTATGTCTAGGAAACCACTGCTAACCACCAGTGCAGATGAGCCACCACCTATAAAAAGTGTTAGATCTGAACAAGAGGCAGGAAGATCATATGTTGTGTTGTATGAAAGTGCCTGGAGGCTAATAGAGGTGGGGTGCTATGTTATGCTATCAAAAAATATTTGATGATACAATCCAAAAAAGTGATGGCATCTAAGATGACACAGAGGCTGTTTTGTGGAGAGACACATGGAGGTGTGCGCTGATATTTTGGCATGCCCTCTGATGTCCCTTGGGTGCATTAAGTGTGAAATCTGGTGTAAATTTAAGTTTTTTAAATTTCCCTGAACAGACCTGCTGACATGGTGTAACCATAGTGTATGACTCTATTCTGTACAATACTATTGCTGTTAAAACAAGGTGTTCTTTTACCTGTTCCATTAGCATCATCACCCATAATACACACGATAAGTTGCATATACAGTGAGGAGCATGTTTCTGACCGAAAGCTCCCATTTTGTGTTCTTCAGGTACATCAGGCTGGCAATCTTTCCTCTTGCCTTCCTCTTCACCGGCTCAAACATCTCTGCTTCCTCTTCCCTCTCTGTTGTCTGGACGGCTGACGAACTTGGACACCCACCAAGATTTTCATCTTCCAGACGACCAGTTTGCTTCCCTGAAGCTGCTCAAGCTTCGCCAAGTCACCAGAGAAGCAGCAGTTGAACCTTTCTCATCCCCATCTTACAACACCCGCAGTAGCTGGCGGCGCACTGACTTTCAATGCAGCAGTGATCCAGCGATGCCTCTTCCTCTCCCGCTGAGCCTCACTCCCACGATTGTAAATTCACCTCATCATAATGAAGAACAGCTGACTGCTACCCATTCCACGGACATCCATAACTTATCGTCAGAACGCAAGCTTACAGATAAAGTGATTAGCCCGTCCTTCACTGAAGAGCAGCAGACTGAAAACGTCTTTGCAGAACCTCACTCCATCTCAACAGAACCAAAGTCAGTGGTCCAAAAGTGTGCTGATGACTGCGTAGATAAAGAGCATGAAACTGTGACTCTGAGCTCTTCTGTCCAACCACAGACTCATATGAACTCTGCAGAGAGACCAGTCAGCACTGAGAAGGATCATGTCATTGATCACCCAGATAAACTTGAAGTAAAATATCCTGCACCAGAAAAACAAACACATTTGTGTTCTGTGGCCCATCGTTCAGAGCCTCCGAGCTGTATAAACCACCAAGCAGAAGATAAAGTTATTACTGAGACTGTTTTCTTTGAGTCCACTCTACAGGAAGCCCCCTCCAGCAGCTGCACTGTTTTACAAGCATGTAATGATGTGGAACCTCCAGGAGAATCTCCTGTGAAACTTGTGACTGTTCCATCTTCTCCCACAGATTCAAACAAACCTTCTGAACCCAACGCAGATCTTTCTCCAAACAGACTCACTGAAAATCAGACCAAATGTTCACACAGTGTCGACTCTCAACTCATTTTGAGTTCTCCTCTGGCTTCAGTGCCCTGCTCCTTCATAACTCCACATCAGCCCTCATCTACCCTAACAACCAGCCCTAAGCTGCCCTCCTTAGGACTTACCCCTCACCCTGTTACCTGCAGTCTGACCTCCTCCCCTTGTGCCCCTTTTCTCACTCTGCCTCCTCCTCACAGCCCTTCCACACAGGCTCTCTCTCCTCCAGCTCTGTCTCCCTCTCACTCCATCACTTACCTCCCTTCTATCCTGCCTCCCCTCTGTCCATCTGGTAAGATCCAAGCTTCAGCTGAGCCACCAGTTAAGGCCAGTCAGCATCACACAGTTGAATCTTCTACTCCCCTGACTCCCTCAAACCATCCACTGGAAGACTCAGCTGGGGAGTTTGGCCTGAAAACAGAGGAGATGACAGAAGAACTTGTGATTGGACACATGCAGACTTTGAAGGTAAAAAAGTGTTTTATATGTTGCTGTATAACTAAGCATTATTATTATTTAGCATAAATATAATTTAAAGTGTATGTAGCTACAGCATCTGTAACATCGTTCTTGAGCGAATTACCATTTTTTGTGTGTTCAGGCTGCAGCAGGAGGCATTCTGGTGGATGTGTGCTGTTTTCCTGGCTCTTCAGGCGGTTTGTGTGTAGCAGCAGCGGGAAAGTGGGCTGTGTGCCTTTGGAGTCAGGCTTCAGCATCTGAATGGAAATTAACGCACACCTGGACCTTCAGTGAGGTGAGTTTTTTGTGTGCTTGCATACCAGAATTGGACTGTGGAAGTTTGACCTTCAGCTAAAACTACAGAGCAATGGCTTTCTTTGTATTCTGTGCCCATTGACTCCCATGGGGCTGTGCCCATGTGTTGTTGTAGTTTTAAATTGTTCCACTCGTTGACAGCTGGTGTCCATAATCTGCTAAAAGCTGTAGCAATACAATATGTAGCAACATAGTTGAAGATGAGCATAAAACATCATTGTTTTAGAATTAGTTTCTTCTTTGCAACAACATCTATATTTGAATCTGCATCTGTCCCAGGCCAGCTTTATTGCTCGAACAAAAAAAAAAAAATCACAATACTTTTTATTAAATTGCTTTTCACTATAATTTTCATTAGTAAACTGCAACTTGACTGTTGGCAAATGCATAAAACTGCATGGCAGTGATTGTATTTTTGTGTTTATTTGCAGCCGGTGATCAATGTGTTTCCTGTCCTGGATGCTGCTGGGCTGATATGTGTGACTCTGGGTCAGCTGGAAATCAGAGAAGTGAGGTGATGACTGCACAGTGAATGATAATCTCTACTATGAACAGTCACGTTAAAAAGAGTGAAAAACTAAGTACACCCTTACTGCTTTCATAGGAATTAAGAGCAGGTGCTGCTAATCAAATGCACTTGTTGAGCATCAGTGAATGTGGATTTCCCAGCACATTGACCCTATTCAGGCCATGCAATGCTCAGAGAAACTGCAAAAAACTCAAGAGCTGCATCTGAGACTCCAGGCCTCAGTTAAAATGCTGTGGTGGGACCTTAAGAGAGCTGTGCATAAACAAATGCCCATACACCTCAATAAACTGAAGCAACCAAAATTCCACAACAGTGTGAGAAACTGAGAGTCATTCAGAAAATTATTTCTTCACGTGATTGATGCTAAAAGTGTTTCTACAAGCTACTGAATCATGGGGTGTGATTAGTTTTTCACTGGATCTAGTCCTGTGAAAAGTTTTTGTCACATGACTATTTGAACATAATGGATATTCAAACTAGACATACATAAAAATGTGTAATTTTGCTTGTGGAAACAAGCAGTTCCTTAAAATATTTGTGTTGTCTGTGTGCACAGAACGCTGTCATGCTCCAGCCTCATGCAGATGTTGCTGTGTGAGGGGGTTCTTCAGGCAGCGATCGGTGTGTCCGAGTCCAGAGTGGTGACCACCTCCCACTCAGCAACAGGTTCCACCCTGCAGGTGTTTATGCTGTCGGACTACAGGTAACACAGCGTAGTTTTCCTCTCTCCTGTCCTGTCACATTGTTCAGATTTCACAGGCTACATCTGCAGTTGTGGTCATAAGTTTACATCCACTCATCATGTGCATGAATATCACTTAATTGAATTGTAAGTTTCAGCTTTTTAGAGAGTGAAAGTGCAGCATTGCTGAAGAAAGAAGTTTGTTTAATTTATAAAATGGGCAGCACAGTGGCGTGGTTAGCACTGTTGCCTCACAGGAAGAAGGTCCTGGATTCCAGGCTCCCCGTGGCCCTGAAAAGGATAAATGGAAGAGGATGGAAGAGTATGGATGATTTATAACATGTCAAAATAGGAGCTTTATAACAAAAGTGAATGCACCAAAGTAATTGTTCTATCCCAGTTATCTTGTCTTCATAACTGTTGAAGGCCAAAATCCTGATTAAAATTAAAATCTGATTAATCACCCTGTTGTAGTTGGTGTGAACATCAGTGTTTCCCTCTCTCTCTCTCTCTCAGCTCACCAAGCTGTCAGCCTCTGGAGTCTCCCGGTGTTTGTGTCGGAGCCCTTGCCCCAGTGGACGGACTTGCCGATGCTCTGATTGGTACAGATGAGGACGGACACTTTTTTGTCTGGTAAACATAATAATAAAATAATAATAAATAAAAAAGTCTTTGCCATGCTGATGTCCACAGTTAAAAATTTTGTTTGAAGGTCAAGCCTGCTGAAGTCTGTTTTGAATTTTCCTCTCGCTGCTCTAGTCTTCACTCAGTTCTGATATTGTTAGAATCAGTTATTCAAAACAGAGTTAAGGACATTAATAGGCGTATATGGATCATTCAGTATACCAACTGACAACAGGTGAGGCAAGAGGGAGATCAGAGCTTTGACTGTTTCTGCTGCTCCCTACTGGCAGACAAATCAGTTTAAATGAAATGTGTAACTAAATAATCATTTGAAGCTACTGCTGTTTACAGTTGAATCTTTTGTTTGTTTGTCCTAGGAATTTAAAGACTGGGCAGCTGCTGTGCAGAGTCCTCCTTGGAGAAGGTTTTTCTCACACAGCTTGCCTCAGAGGTTACTCCTCCTGTGTGAGTACTCTGTCGCTGTAAAAATGCCCCTGTCACTGTAGCTCTGTCACCCTTTACATTGTGTTACTCCTGTGTGTCTTTGTGGACAGGGGGTGTTGTTCGTCCTGCTGCAGCATCAGTTTCTAAACTCTTTGGAAGAAGAAGAAAAGGAGGGAAAAATAAAAGATCACAAGACCGCCTTGTTCTCCCTGGTCGCCATTAACCCTCTAAGTGGAAAATCCATCCCTGCTACCCAACTGTATCCACCCGAAACCTGGACTGGCAGGTGAGATGAGGACTGGAAGATGAGGCTTGTGTTTGTGCGTCACTGTTTGAACACACTCGTGTATTCACATCTGCCGCTGTGCTCTGTAGGCTGTGCGAAGCCGACATCAGTGGCTCGAGCGTGGTGGGCCTGAGCCAGAACGGCTGCGTGTGCGTGTGGAAACTCGGGCGCCCGGGGGCTTCGAAGATGGTGTGGGCTCCAGAGAGTGATGGCTGGCAGCTGGCTCGATGGGGGGGACGAGACACGCTGGTGACTGGACATCACAACGGAGACATCACCTTACACTGCTGCAGTCAGACCGCACTGCTGCTAAGAACAGACTCGCAGATGGCTTTTTAATCAAATATAAAGATCTTTGTGTCGCTCTGCATTGACATAAAGATATTAAGATACTTGAGCATCATACTGGGGCTCTGTACCCAGTATGGTTTTTAGTTGGATATGTTCCCTTCATTTAGCTGACGTGGTTAACACTGTAAACTGTATTGCATTGCAAGCTCATACCTTCTGCTTGAGTTAATTTAAGATGAAGCTAGACCACTTTAACTGCAAAAACTTGGTCATTCATATACTGTAAATTGAGCATACACCATAAAACAGTAGCTACTGGTAAAGCTTTATAAAACATCACACCCTGGACCTCCGCTGTGTGAAGATGTGTCACTTTTAGATCACCGTAACATCAGACTGAAAACCAGCTTTGTGTTTTATTACTGCAGCCCTTTTGACTGTTCTGTTTGTGTTGCTGTATTTGTTATAGCTGAAGAAAAAGATCTTACCAAAGTTTGTTTTAAAATGTACATTAAACATTTGAGAATTCTGTATTTTCATCTACTTTTAAGCCAGAACCACGACTCAAAACATTTTAAAAAGTAGAAACACTTAAATCTATCCTAAATCTAGCACTACTAAAATCTATTCTATAGTAATAAAATGACACTTGTCAGACATTTGCATCCACTCATTATGGGCATGAATGTCACTGTAATTTGGGGCTTTTAATGATGTCTTTGAACTGTTCTTTTTCCAGGATAGAATGATTGTACAGCATAATGACTGGTACAAACACAACGTGGACACTAGTAAGGGGAACTATGTGAGAGTGCGTTTTGTATTCAACACCATAGTCTCTTCCAGGCTGGTCTCTAAGCTACTGGACCCATCCTTGTGCACATGGGGAGCGAAGGCTGGTTCGTGTAGCTCGTCCAACAGACGAGATACTGTAGCTCAAAGTGCAGGAAAAGTTAATGCTGGTTCTGATAAAAAGGTGTCAGAACACACAGTGCATCACAGTTTGTTGCATATAGCTGCAGACCAGTCAGGGTGCCCATGCTGACCCCTGTCTACCGCTGAAAGCACAAACCATGGGCACATGAGCATCAGGACTGCACCACAGAGCAGTGGAAAAAGGTGGCCTGGTCTCATGAATCACATTTTCTTTTACATCACGTGGATGGCCGGGGGTGTGGGCATTGCTTACCCAGGCAACAACTGGCACCAGGATGCACTATGGGAGGATGTCAAGCCAGCAGAGGCAGTGAGATACTTTAGGCAATGTTCTGCTAGGAAACCTTGGGTCCTGCCATTCACGTGGACGTCACTTTGACACATACCAGTCAAGAGCACACTCAACAGGTTTTATTTACAGGTCTACAATCATGAATCATTCCATTAAATATTAAAAGTTTTTACTTCAAGATGTGACCTGAAAAGAGAGGTGGAGAAGGATGACAAGAAATCAAACTAGATGAATCCTGTGCTTTAATGCAGCCGTGTTTATAGAAACAGGACATCTGTCCACATTTTAACATTAAAACATTTAACATTAAAAGTTATAAAGCAGTTCGGTATTTATTTCTGGTTTTCAATAGACCCCCCCCCCCGGTATACTAGCCTTTGAGCTCTGAAAAAAAATGTACCAAAAAAAGACTTCAAATTCAACTGAAGACATGAAATACTGTGCCTTGTTCAAGATAATCTTTATTTAAACATAGGTAAAATTAAACCATCTTTACAATGTGATCATATTCAGCAGTATGTACATGTTTGTACACCTTGTTGAAAATGACATCTAAAAATAGAATTATAAAAAGAGTAAAACTAACAGGGAAAGAATGTACATGATGATGATGTATTAACATGGTCCATTTCTCTACACACAACACAGAAAAACAGACAAACTAGAGAAGCAGACCAGAGAAGCTTTCATCCACCCACACAGCCAGCCTGAGTCTCAGTCCCCACCTTGCAGTCTGCCCACTCAGCGTCGAGATTAAAAAACAGGAATTTATAAAGCAGAGTAAACCTCGAAGCACCGTTCCACCTATAAGTTAAATTTAAACCAAGGGAACATTCACGTTCTCTGTCTAGACTCATTTGAAGGCATGCTGCTGTGCTGTCAGCGGGAACGCAAGCTTCATCAAGAAAGTTAGGAGAACAAGAGGCGAGTGAGTTTCTATAAACAGCAGAAAAGGTAAAAACCAGCCACTGAAAGACGTGGACTTTTCATGTACAACATATAGAAGATTAATGGTCATGGTAAGCAGTGAAAGTCAGATTTAACAATAAAAAAAACATTACAATGACGAAGATTAAAGTTCTGTCCCGTCCTGAACACAGGGAGAAGCTGCCGGTGATTAAAGACCGTCAGGGATTTAAGACTGGACTAATGTGCAGTGGCAAAGGGCTTGCTGTCCATCAGTTTCTCTACCATGAGCTTGGCGTAACGAATGCGGCTCGCCAGCTCCTTGCTACAACCGAACTCCTCCAGAAGAGACAGCTTGTAGGTGCGGAAGTCTCGCTTCTCGTCGATGTAGGTCACAGCAGCCATCAGCGGACATAGGATCAGTTTGGTGTGGTCCTGCCAGAGATGAGTTGACAAAAGCGTGAGTAAAAGATCTGTGCATGACATCACAAGGCAGGGAAAACTGTTAATGAGACACCATAGGGAGGTGCTACCTGAAAGAAGTTGATCTGAACAGTGCCGTTAGTAAGGTGCAGCACGATGGCGCTCTTCGTTCTGAACCAGAGGGAAAGGTACGGCAGCCGTGCCAGCTCATCTCCGTCTCGCCGTGCCATGTTGGCGCCAGCCTTCAGCAAGTGCTCGCTCATGTAATTGCGGAAGTATTTCAGCAGTGTTATCTGCAAAGAGAAAAGAAACACTCAAGTCAGTATGAAAACAAGGATGCAGGACTTCGCCTAAGAAGGTTGCCTGTAAAATCCTGTCTCTCTCTCTCTCACACACAAAATGAATAAAATAAAGCCAGTACTCAAAGAAAAGCTCTGACTTCTTACCTTCTTGTTAAGAGTGGAAGGGAAAGAGCGCACACTCAGGTAGGATTCAGCTGCTGTCTTGTCGATGTACTGCAGACTGTCTCCGTCAGCGTACATGATCAGACGGGTGTAATCGTTAAACAGAACGCCAACGCTGTTGTCACACAGCTGATAGCCTGGAATGAAGACAGAAAGCTCTTATTTGGAATATTCATAAACAAAATGTAAAGCGCGACACTAATGCTTAACATAACCAAATAATCTGCAGTTAGACCAAATTGTAAAGGTTAGGGCTCCTAGCAGTGTAAAAGAAACTCAGTTCATGCATCCTGAATTTAAAAAAAAAAAAAAAAACCATATCCTGAATGTAGTTTACTGCCATTTGTGGCCACTAAGAGGCAAACTATGGGATTGAAAAATGAAAAAATAATAAATGTAATTAAAATAAATAAATAAAAATCATGGTGACTATGAACTGTATGAAGTTTTCAAAGTTGCATTATAAAGGATTTGAGTCCTAAGAGTATACAAACACAGGCAGCTATAGCTGCTAGCTGTTAGGCACCACCTCAGCCAATTTGAAACCAATTTTATCTGACCAATAACACTGTGCAGTTCTTTTTATTACCAAAGTCATTGGTGCTTAGGTTTTTTTTTCTGCATCACTTTGTTTGCATGTATGGATGCACCTTGCTAACCAATGATAAGTGATGCATAGACAGTATTTAAAAAAAAAAAAAAAAGGACATAAGAACTGGATGTGAAAAGCAGAGTCGAAGTCCCTTAAACCGCCCTTCTAGTTAATGGCCACCAGAGGGCACCTGCAGTTAGAAAAAGGCCTGCTGTCCTGTAGAAGTGGAAACCAGCTTTCTGACTTACCACTAAACATTTTCCTGATGAGTTTCTGATGTCAGTCAACCATTTTAGCTCATACTGAATTCATT
>JASGAU010373725.1:0-13553 GCA_030220045.1 Australoheros facetus | reverse complement strand
ATTTTGCTAATCTTCTTCATACCATGTTTCAGAAAGAAGGATTATCCAGAGCATCAGGTTGTGATTGATAAGTTATTAGCCAATGAGTATGTATGCGGTTTCACCATCTCACTCACACAAAAAAGAACGGAAAAAAAGAAAAAGCTAATCTTGACGTTTCAAAACATTACTTCAGTAACCAATGGTACAGGAGCTGCAGCCCTCTTTTATACCATCTTTATAAACTGATAACTTGGCATCTGAATATGGTGACTTTTGGCCTCAAAAAAACAAAAAAAAACAAAAGAGGAAAAGGAACAATAGAGGCTTTAAAATGGTAGTTTACAAACATTGAGCAACAACATAGTGGCTACAACCACCTTTTATATGCAGTCTATGGGGAAACTCGCCTAACTTTTAAGTGCATCATACACTTAGATTTACCAGTCTGACTCCAGAAATGACCCCACACTGAAGTTGTGTTTGCTTGTTTTTTGGTTTTGTTAAATAAGAGCTTAAGTGTTGCTGGCTGGATGGATAGGCATGCATTCTAAGTCTAATACTTACCCAGTCCATATTTATCAGAGTAGTCCACCCATTTGCTGATCCAGAAGATGGGGATGCACGCAGGATCCTCTGCCTCTTCTGTACATCAAAAAGACAACAATACCTCTGTATAGGGGACTGGCACAGGCACGTAGATCATCCAAATTAATGAAATATGCAACAGAGACTTAAAACGTCAGTGCTCACCTTGGCGGATGACGTCCTTCTCAGAGGGTTTGGCGGCAATGATGCTGTTGAGCTGCTGCAGCATGTCTCTGAGGTGGTTCTCCAACGGTTCAGCCTCCCTAAAGGCAGATTACACAAGTCAAAAATATTCTACTTAAAAATACGTCACAAAAAGCAAATATATACTTTATAAAAAATTTCCACTGTTTCAGGTTCAATGATGCAACCATCTCACCGCTGCATAGGCTCGTCCTTCATCTCCACCTTCTCTATTCCTACTGGAAAGAGAAAACGGAATCATTAACATTCCTGTAAACACCAAAACAATCCAACATTCACAGTCTTAAGACTTCTTTTAAGTCTGGCACTGCTGGGAAGATTACCTCTGTTATTTACAGCAGCCAGTGGGCGTCTCTGGCTGAGCTCCACAGCTGTGGAAGGGGCAATAGAGAACCGCGGGGGCACCGTGAGACAAGTCGTGGGCAGGCGCAACGGGATGTAGCCTGATGTGAAGAACTCATCTGCTTGCAGCTCAGCAATGGTGGGCCTCTGGGCGGGATCGGCATGCAGCATCCTTTTGATGAGAGAGGCCGCTGCCGGGTTGATGTGCTGCACGAAGACAGTTGTGGTTTCAGTTTGTGCAACTTAAATGGAAAAACATCTTTACAAACTTTCATTAAGAAGAGCATCATGTGCTACATTAAACCAGCTCACCCAGGGGACAGTGTAGTTGTTTTTCTTGATACGGTTGTAGGTCTCCTTCAGACAGGAGGTCTCAAATGGAGGCTTGCCCACCAACAAAGTGTACCTGAGAATTTAGACAAGGAGGTTGAACTGTCTGTGCTGATTCAAGAACATTTACTGTCTAGCACTTAGTGACAAATCTGTCTTAGGGTAAAATGTACACCCATTAAAACTCATAGGACTGTATGAAAAAGTTAAATTCCATAAATAAACAGAAGCTGATGAGCAAATCTCCATTTAAAAAAAAAAAAAAAAATCTACTTGGTACTGTTCAGAATGGAAACTGCAAGGTGTGAATGACAGAGTTTGTAGCCAGAGCACACCTCTGTTTCCAAGTGTGTTTGTTTATTCAAACTTACAATATACACCCAAGTGACCAGACATCCACTTCATAGCTGTGGCCTTTCTTACAGAGCACTTCAGGAGCTATGTAGTTAGGCGTTCCGCACAAGGTCTTCTTCCGCTCGCCGTCGAACTCAATCTTTGTGGCCAGGCCGAAGTCCCCTAGACAAGAAAGGACAGAAAAGCATTTGTAAAGCAGCAGACTCGTGTGTACGTGTGTTGATTTTCTGTACACTTAAAAACATGCTTATAGCTTGGTACTGCCAAGCTGAAACCGTTCATTCAGGAAATATGATTACACTGCTGTATTGGTGTGAGGATTTGGGTGTGTCTCATCCTTTTCTACTAAAGCAGCAGGTTTGTGATTGCTGATATATGCAGCTGGCATTTGCAGTCTCCATTATCATAGTAAACTCTGAGCAAATTACCTATCTTGACATCCATGTCATCATTGAGGAAGATGTTGCCCAATTTCAAGTCTCTGTGGATCACTTTGTTGTTGTGCAGGTACTGGACACCCTTGAGCAGCTGAGTCATGTAGTAGCGGGCTTCGGGCTCGGTGACAGCCTTACGACGCTTGTGCAGCTCCAGCAGGGACTGCAGTGGAGAAGAAAACAATTACCAGGTATGTCATCAAGCTTTAGTCCAAATTCTTGCTGTAAGACGCAACAGGGGCACTGGCTCAGTAAAGTAGCCATTAAAGAGGAAGTACTGAGAAATAATTTTAATAAAAATCAAAGCAATTATTACTGGATTTGCTGCACAGTGAATCAAATGCAAAGTATTTTGGACGCTCACCATGTCAGTGCAGAAATATATATAAAGTACAAATGGCATCAAAATATTGAGTTTTAGAATTATGACTGGCCAAATTTTGGCTATTTAGTTCTCGGTATGTTCAAAGGTCCTGTGACTTTTGAACAGGCCAAGCTTCCTGCACTGCAACGGGAAGGCCATCGGGAGAGACCGCCATGGTAACCGTTGGCCGTCAGCAGCTAACTGGGAAGAAAGGCCATAATTCATCTGCACACTTACCCTTCTTCTGCAGATTTCCAACACCACAAAGACAAAGTCGTCGTCCTCGAAGAACCCGTGGAAGCCCACGATGTTGGGGTGGTTGAGGCTTTTGTGAATAGCGATTTCCGAAGTCATCTTCTCCCTCTGGTGTTGCTTCAGGATCAGGGATTTGGGCACAATCTTTCCGGCGAACACCTGCTTAGTCTCCACGTCTGTGATTTCGTAGCATTTTGCAAAACCACCTTTCCCGAGGAATCTCCCTCTCGTGTATTTTCTCATGGTGCGTGGGTCGACCAGAACATCTGGGATTTCTTTGAGAGTTGCGGATTTGGGGTCGACATGTGGCATCGGGTTCGCCGGCTTTGCAACACCAGCGCTCATTTTGGATTAAAGGCGTGCGTAAAAAGATACGTTTAAAGCTCCTTCACAGCCGAGGTGTCAATGATAAACCCGAAGGGCGTAAGTATTGTTAACCCTACCTCAACCGACGTTAGTTTTGCCTCGGAAGCTAGCGTGCTCCCATACACTTCTGAATTTAAATGAAAACTAGTGCTAACACACTCTGGACGCGGTCGCTACTTAAACATTTGATTAACGATTAAAACGCAGTGCAACTAAATTACAAAATAAAAATAAAAAAAAACCCCGAATATATTAATTAAAGTAACAGCCAGAGCCCTCCGTCAGCAGCGCAGCGTTACCCCGTCCTAGTTTTTGACAACAGTTTCTGCTACAAGTTTAAAATGCTGCCTTGGTTGTTACGGCGCTCTCTGATTGGTCCGCTCGATTTGAATTCCAAGGCATTGCAGCAAAGCATCATGGGAGATTAAAGCAAAAATACCCAATCACTAAATGGAACGTCACATTCTGCCGTGTGATTGGCTGAATCCCTTTTGTTGGTTTCTCATTGATTGTTTCCGCTAAATGAGTACTGACGGGAAATGTAGTAGGAGTGGGCTTTAATCGTGACGCGGTTTTTCTTGGGTTTTTTTGTTTGTTTGTTTTTTTACACAAGTAGTAACGAGAATTTAATAGTCATTTAATGTTTTGGCGAATGGTATTTACTTTTTCTTTTTAAAACTAAATTACATATTGTACTATATCGCAACTGAATAAGTAATGTTATCATTGTGGACTGTAAACGGTTTAATTTAGTTGAGTCTCAGATAAGTCTATAGCTTATCTAAAACTCAATATAATTTGTAGATGTACTTCACAGCAAAAATGTGCTTTTTTATACATTAACTCCACTAGATTTCAGTAAGAACTGTTTCATTCTTACTCTTATACTTGATTGCTACTTTTCAGATTTTACAGCCTTGGGGTTGTCCAATTTAATCATCTCTGTAGCATAACCAGCTACAAAATGGAGATTGTTGTTACACTTATTTAAAACATACAGCCTAAATTCAATGTTTGTTTGTTGACTTTTTTAGCCAGTAAGGGGCAGCATTTCACAAAATACTCTGTAGGGTGCAGGTTATTTTGCTTATCCTCATATTCTAATAGCTTCCTGAATGCAGGCTATAACTTACTGTCTCACCCTCTGCATCAAGGCCATAATCACAATAAACACTGTCCTAATGTTAAAATGTGCTCAAAAGTAAAAATATATGACTACATATATAAGATATGACTACAATAACTAAAATAGCTGTTGTTACGGGGTCTAGTTATACAATGGACTAAAGTTCTTTGGATGTTTGTCCAAAAAGTGTTACCATATTCCTAGTAAAACCCTTGCTGAATTGCTGTGGTTAGGTATACGGAGTGTGAGTCTCGACTGTCTGTGTTTCATTAGTTTCATTAAAAAATGGGAAAATGACAGAAACATCATACATTATGTAAATCCGTTATGATTCTGTCATTTGTTGATGTGTTCATTATTGTTACACCACACCAACTGTAATTAATTTCATGCATGAAAAAAGGTAGTATTATGTCTACAAATTATTTTGCACTGAAATTTTAATTATGAAAATAAATGTCAGTAATTTTGTGGAGTGAAAACAAACTTTTTGGCAAACACGGTCTCATTTGCAACCAACCAAACTCCAGACTCCTGAAACCCAGACCTTTGCTTCACCCCAGTCTTGGCTCCATAGCTACAGCCTTGCTCTGCATCATTGCCTTTATGCCTTTTACTTCTAGCCTTCTGCTTCTACAATTGCCACTAATGCTAGTTCTGGTAAATGACAACCATTATCACCCTCAATAAAAAAAAAATAAAAAAAATATGATGGCTTTACAAAAACCTCAACGGCTATAAGAGTACTAGAGAGACTGTCAGGGGCTTTCTGCTGAAACCTGTGTAAGCTGATATGCTTCATGCAGTGCTGTAATATTTGCACACAATGCAAAATAAGCAAATTTTGGAACCCTCCACCCCTACAGTGAGATCCACTGGTGGATCACTTATGCTGTGAGCGGGCAGTTTGCCGACATGTTTGGGGTTAGCGTGTCTCCTGAAAGGTCACTGCAAATCCATATAAAGTTCCTACGAGTGTTCACTTTGGTCCTATGATGACACATTTCTGTACTGATGGGAGTGGCCTCTTCCAGCACAGCTGTCTCCATCCACAGGGCACTCAGTTGTTTCTCAAGTATGAATGATTCATCTACTTATATGTGATTCATCTTCATTCCAACCAAAGCAAACACGTATGACATGTTTTAGAGAGCGCCCATCATCACCATCATTTTCACCCTTCTGTTTATGTATTTTGAATAACCGTGCTTCTATTTATTGTTTTTTTTTTAATCTCCTTTTAACTTCATTTAAGATGTGTATGTTGGGTTTCTTTTTTATTGGTCTCTTCCTTATCTAAATGACCAAGAAGACTACCCAAGAGCATGTGTGTGTTGTCATTCTGCACACATGCAGCTGGCTAATAAAGTAATTTAAACTTTCATTTGATGTTCAAGAACCTCTTCATTTAGTCCACTCCTTTTGTTAAAAGATAAATTGCAGCTTTTAATCCATTAGTGTGACATTTTCAATGTGTAATGCTGCAGAATCATGCTTGCCAGGAGCCTCTTTTCTTTAGTCCCTGCATGCTGCAGGCTCTGCTTCTCATTCATATTAATGCATCTGTGGCAGAGAGTGCTGATGTCTGTTCAGCAGCAGATTATACAACTGACATGGGGATAAAGAGAGGAAAATAAAGAGAACAAGTGGATGAAGTGAGCGCAGATCATGATCATGTGTTTGCTCGTCCCCTTTGTTCTATTTGATCTAAGTGTCTGTGTGTAAGTCTAAAACGTCGAGACATAGCTTCATGCAAAGAAAGGGGCTATTTTTATGTTCTCTAAGCTGAAAATGGCACCTGATATTCATTATTACTAGAAAAAATAAGCTTGAAGGCTTTTCATTGATTTAATAGCCAGCAGTTGCAATTTTATGATGCAAGTCTTACTGCATCTACAACTAAGAGTTAATGTGGAGACAAGGATAAATGACTCTCAAGGTTCATATTGGAATAAGGTGGGTGATAGATTGATAATCAGCACAAGCTCAGGGGTCAAGAACTCCTAATAGAAGCAGAGCCAATCTGATGGGAGTGGTCTTCATTTCAGCTTTTAAAACATCTAAGTTTAATGGATGAGACTCCCATCAGAAACGCTTTCTCACAGGTTGAAGGTGAACGGTCAGAACAATTTGTAACTGATTTTCAGTTCTTCTCTCTTTGGGGACAAGTGGACCCAAACTGGCTAACAGAGCCACTTGTTTCAAATATGATTAGTAAGAAAGGTGGAAAGCTTAAAAATGAAACACCATATCACAGTTAAGACAGTTTATTGACATGAGATAAAAATTTACACAAAAATGTGACTTATATAAAGTGCATCACATTGGCTACCCTTAAACGATATGATCATTATAGGGTCTGCTGCCTTTCAAACACAGTAAAGCGGACCTGAGGACCTTCACCATGGACAACAGGTGGGAAACTGAGCACGTGCAGTCCAGCTGCAGAGTTAAAGAGGAAATATTTCTATGACAAGACACAGCTGTTGTGCTTCTTCAGTGCGGGTCTTTTCTTAACTCCTGGTTTAGGCACAGTGTCTCTGCGTCGCCACACCGCGGGGCTCAGTCGGGGCGGCAAGTTCACCTGTTGCAGCATCGAGCGGAACACTCCGACCGTGTTTCCACCTGTGCGCGCGGACGCCTCCACGAAGTTTGCGTGCCACTCGCCCTCCACTATGGCCATGGCATCACTGGCAAGCAGCACTCGACCTTCGCTCTCGGTTAGATCTGCCTTTCCCCCCACCACGGTGATGGGTGCGCGCTTGCCGCCGCCGCGCAGCTCCAGAATCTCGTCACGCAGCCGTCGCACCTCCTCGAAGGACATGGGGTTGTCCACTGCGTACACCAGGGCGAGGGCGTCGCTGTGTCGGATGCAGAGCTCCCGCATGGCCGGGAACGAGTAGCTCCCACTCGTGTCCAGTATCTCCAGACGCATCTTCTCAGACCCTGCAGTGTCATAATCGAGCACGTGAAGCTCCTCGACCGTGCGCGTGTACTTGTGCTCGAATCGGTCGTGGAGGAAGCGGTGGATGAGCGCGCTCTTACCGACCCCCGCTGCTCCCAGGAACACAAGCCGAACCGTGTTGGGACGCCCTGACAGAGACATGCCGACCGCTTGCAGCGTGTTGCCCCGGTGATGGGCTGCTCTCCTCTACATCCATCTAGTTGTAGTCAGGCCATTTATAGGCTGCTCCACCGATAAGACCCCACCCGGTCTCTCCAGCACGAGCACGATTCAAATTCGGTCACGTTCAGACCCTGAAGGCCGCGAAGCACTCTTGGGGGCATGGAAGCTTATAAATGATTTATGGGTTTAATGTCTTTTCACTGGCGTGTCAACATGTGTGACAAGCTCGCACCGATCACAGAAACACGTGCTTTTGTTTGCAGCATTTGTGAGTCATTGAACTCCGACCACTATCTTTCACAGAAACCCGGATATCATAAACCATTCCCACAACACAATTCACAACATTAGTAAAAGTCTGTTGAGGCTTTGCGGTTCAGTCAGGTGACCATACTGTAGCTCATTTACAGTTCATTTGCTTCAAAATAAACACATTAAATAAAGGATGAGGATCTTAAGATTATCTTGCTGAACAAAACAAACAAAACATAACTGTCATAAACTTATTTTCTATGAAAATCGAATTTTCTATGAAAATCGAAAATCCCCCTTTTCTCTGTGAAACCAGGTGATATTACCTGTCATTCTTGCAGCACTCTACTTGCCTTACTATGGTCACGTGCAGGTGTACAGGTCTGGCTGTGAGCACAGAAGCCCCCACCCACCTGCTGATCAACCCCTCTGTTTGCAAAAGGTAGCCAATCAGAATAAAGGTGGCTGAAAGAGCGATAGGAGGTGCTACAAGGCCCGGCATCAGATTATTTTTGAACTGTGAAGAAGTTGTGTAGAGTCCGAGAAAAACATTATGGAGACTGAAATTAGCATTGTAGGTCTCCTTTCACATTTACTCTAATTCAGCAGTCATACATGATACTTAATGAGCAACCGTAGTGATGGACTAACATCACCAATGAACTCATTAGTGATCAAGTTTATCACCAGTAAACCTTCCCCTGCACAACTAAATGGGTGCACCATATTACACTTTTGTTTGTTAACGTTTGGCTCATTTCCCTTCTTGCCTTTGCCCTTGGCTGTGATTTTGTTATTGTGCTCACAGCCTTAAGTCTGGTGGTCATTCACGTGCACACACAGACACACACACCAGTCAGGTCTAGCCACGTGCAGTTATATTAACACCAGGTATGAAAGGTTTCCTTTTAATGATGGCCCTCCCACAAAGATCCGCTGTTTGATGGAAGCACACATGCTGTATAATCTGCTGATTAAGACACGCCACCTGTCAATAGAAAGAAGTATGGAAAACATCAGCAACCCAGTGCTAACTGGCTGAGTGGACGCACCTGCACCATCTAGAGGAAGCTGGCAGTGGTGCGATGAAGTCAAATATACTGATAGCACAGCAGATGGGTGGCATGAGTAGAATTTCAAAGTAGCAATCAGATTTGTATGACACAACTGCTGGGGTTTTAGAAAACCTAACGTCCTAATTTCCTATGAAGCGTATAATTATTGTTAAAAGATACAGAACAAAACTGTGTCTCGCTCACTGACACTGTCTGGCTGGAGGTGGCTATCACTAGGTAAATAGGTACTATGATAATTTCTCATTGTATGCATGTGTTGGGGTGTGTGCATTAGTTTCCCTTATCTCTACCCTTGAGAAGGTCAGTATCTGCAGTGATATAAGGGAGCAAATAGGAAAGGAACAAACTGTAAAAAAAAGAAAAGAAAAAAAGAACAAACCAATCTAGAAACTCAAATGCAGTGTGCTGCAACTCACGTACAAAGGATGCAACTTTTATACTCCTTTTATACTCGCCTGGTTATGGCATTTTAGATAGACCTATACCACTGCCATAAACCATGTCATTTTCACAAAGTGAAAGTTTCTGAGTCATCAGTACTACATGCTACATGTAGCATCTTACAGGCACTCAAAAATGATACACACATTGCATCTTATTCCAAGACTATAGAGATTCATGCTGCTGCCATTGAGACATAAGGACAAGAGTGATGCTGAGTACTTATATTGAATGATGAGAGAGGGCTCCAAATGCTCTAGGTCATAGTGTTGTAGTACTCGAGATCGGTCTTGGTCTCGAGACCGGTCTCGAGGCCGCTTTTTGATGGTCTCGGTCTTGTCATGGACTCGGACATTGCGGACTCGGGATTTTATTTCAAGACCACAGCTGTGGAATATCACTAAATTGCCAGAATATTGTCCAATTTATTTGTTAACATAATTGCATTTATTGGATGCAAAACGTACTGACTCAAATCCAACAAAGATCGCGCTCCTCTGCCTCTCAAAGGAGCGCACCTCGTAGACTCCGCCCCGGCTAGGTCGCTGCTATTATCGGCGCTTGCGCCTGTATTTCACCGCAGTTTGCAACAGAGCACGGACAGTTTCATTCACAATGTGCACGTTTGATCTCACTATGGTCATGTGTGCGCTTGATTTCGTGGGCTACAGAAATTAAAATGACAACCGGTATGAACGCAAGAAGTAAGAGGGAAAATGAAGGTCAAAGGTAAATTTCAGACTTCCTATTCAACAAAAAAATCCCAGCATGAAAGGTAAATACCAACCTTCATGTATTTTGATACACAAACTAAAAATTTAATGCAAGTTTTAGGGCTGCAACGATCCTTGGACTAACTCAATTCTATTATTAAAATTCCTCGACACAAATTTGTTGACGCAAAGTGCGCACTTGTCGTCTTGCTCGTAATCTGTCTGTGTTTACGTCTGTGCTGCACACAGATGCTGCAGTAGTTTGGTTTTAAGGTAAAGTGTGTTCAGCACAAGAAAGGGGAGCCTGTTCTCCCACACTCATATATAAAGGAGCAGTTCACAAAGCGCATTCTTATGCATTTCGCGGGTTTATTTAAACCAGCACCAGTGCTGGCACTAGCCGCGGCACCTGGGCGGTGGAAAAGTAGCAACGGTGAGCTCAGGTGGAGCGAAAGGAGCTCTTGTTTCTGTAACCACCTTAAATCATTTACTGGTAAACAGCTGGAGGTCCTTCATCAACCACCTGATCAGCAACATGAAGAAAAGAGAACTTTGTAGCTGCTCCATCCACCGCTGTTTGTTTCATATAGAGAAAAACTGCAGTACGGAAGTTAAAATATGCTGATAAATTGTTAAAATGAAAAATTATTTTTTATCCAATTACTTGATTAATTGGGTAATAAATACAAAATTTGATTACTAAAATAATCAATAGGTGCAGTCCTACTTGTATTCAGAAAGCCATAATCAAACATTAGTTTTCAGCACCAGTGGAGCTATGAAAGGCCTTCAAGAACAAAAACTACAGTTCCCAGCAAGATGTCACTTCCTGTTGTTGCATTAAAAACATGATAGTTTATGCTCACAACATGGTGGCTGATATTCAAATGTAGGAAATGCTTTTAGGAGCTGATTGTTAAAAAATGTGGATTATGTTTTTGTTGTGTATGCTTTTTATGTGATTTCTGCAAACACATTAGTGGAAGGAAACAGCATTCTGGGACACATTAAATGCATACTATATAAATGTAACTTTTCTGGATTATATGCAAAAATTATCACTCTATCGATCTAATAAGGCCTGATATAGAGTTCTGCATTGGTCCTACATACATAAACGAAAATCCTCTCTGAACCTAATCTGACATGCACCTCGAGAAATGTAACTACACGTCCACAAAGACTCTGATTACTGCCTAGACTTCAGAGGTGGTTTCCAGTAACATCGTAGGCCCCGTCACTCAGTTAACAAGCGGGAGCAGCATTTAGCGGTTAGCATTAGCTTACTAATTAGTATTAGCGTTAGCGCTGGGCTGAAAAATATTTCTTGCTAGAACCCTGTAGTTACCATGACTACCAATGACAGCAGATAAGTAAGCTGTTTCTCCTGCCATTAGTACTAGTGGTGGGCAGATCGCTCCTAGTATTGATAATATCAATACCAACTTTGGTATTGATATTGATCAATATCAGTATAATGAGATCGATACTTTATATTCAGTTTCTGTCCTGTATGCAGTGCTGCAGTTTCATCAAAGATGCGAGCTGACTGTTTAAGTATCGCTCTTGTCACAGCACAGAGCAGGCACACTTTGCTCCTCCCCTCCCCACAGTGTTTTGTTATACTGTCACGTGACACGTAATATATCTTACTTAGAAAAAAAAAAAGAACATTTAAAGCAAATTTCAATTTCAATTTGTACAGCTTGTTTATTTAAGAAAAAAGTTTACATTTGTTCTTGAGTGATGATTTTGTACCCTTCATTTATGAAAAAAAAATTCAGACATCAATATATGGGGAAAATTACTTTGTTAATGTTGTATTGTTTCAGAACAATAACTTTTATTTTGAAAAAGTATTTTCTATTTACCTATAAACTTTGCCAAATTCTATCCTGGGTTTTAACTAATTAATGATCCAAAGGAAAAAAAAAATTCAAACCAGCTAAACTGCATGAAACTTCTTCATAATTATTCAAAAGTATTGGTATCGGCAATACTGACCCTGTATTTACGTGGCATCGAATCAATACCAAATCTTGAAGTATGGTACACCACTACACTGAGCAGTTCATACAGAGGAGTGATTGGCAGTGATTGACCCTCATCCTGGCTCTGATTGGTTGTTTTTGACTAGGAGGTGGAGGAGTTTGATTTTTTTTTTCACAGATTATCTGTCTCATACTGTCCTGACATGGTGACAGTTTTAAAAAAAATATGTAAAAAACAAATTTATAAAGTTACATACTGCAGCTTTAATCTGTATAAGAGAGAAACTTGTGGCTGTAGTTCTTACTGTCGATGATTGTTTTGTCATTTTTACACATTTAGCTATGTGGTTTTGAAATAGCGCACATTTTTACAAAGATTGTTGTTGGTTTTAAAAACAACATAATGTTATGTATTGTTTATGAAAGGCAGAGAACAGTTAAGACTATTGTGATGAACTATGAATAATTGGTTTACATTCTGTGATAAATGATGGAAGTCACCCAGGAGTATTAAATAAAAATGGTTAAATTTATTTCAGCTCTGAGTGTTTAATATCTAGGTGATTTTATGGGAATGTGGGTCTTTCAGATCAATTTGAGAAGTGATTTTGATCATGTTTCACATTTTATTGTGTCATATAGCATCAGAAACTGGTCTTGGTCTTGTCTCGGTCTCGCCCTCCCTTGGTCTTGGTCTTGGTCTTGGTCTTGACTCGGTCTTGGACCCTAAAAGTCTTGGTGTTGTCTCGGTCTTGATATCCTCTGGTCTTGGTCTTGTCTCGGTCTCGGGTTAGGTGGTCTTGACTATAACACTACTAGGTCATCACAAAATCTGGAGAAATCTATATGGTGGCTGTGAGGTGTGAAACACAACTCAATATAACAATTTGGAATGAAAAAAAAATCAAAAGGAATTTTGTGCAATTTTTTAGTTTTGTGCATACACAACACACACACACACACACACGCACTGGAGTACAGCTTAAGCTGTGAATAACAGGTGCCCATATACTTTAGTAATACAATGAAAATCACTTTAAAATCACCTCCAAGTGATCTACACTAGATGGCAGCAGTAGACGCGTTAAAAAAGCTTTCTGTGACAATCCAGTGAAACGGTCTTAGCTGCAATTAAAAACTGTGCAATTACTGCTGCTACAAGAATGAGATATGTGCAGAAGTAGCAGCAGACTACACCAAAGAGTTGCTGACATGTCATACCAAGAAAACACAGGTATAAATAATATAATCAGCAATAGTTTCATGTCTTACAAGTGAAACAAAACCTGTTTCATGCACTGTAAACATACACTATATTGCCAAAAGTATTTGCTAGTTTGCCTTCACATGCATATGAACTCGAGTGACATCCCATTCTTAATCCACATGGTTTAATATGATGTTGGCCCACCCTTTGCAGCTATAACTTTTCTGGGAAGGCTTTCCACAATGTTTAGGAGTGTTTATGGGAATTTTTGACCATTCTTCCAGAAGCACATTTGTGAGGTCACACACTGATGTTGGATGAGAAGGCCTGGCTCACAGTCTCCGCTCCAATTCATCCCAAAGGTGTTCTATCAGCACTCTGTGCAGGCCAGTCAAGTTCTTCCA
>JASGAU010373724.1:0-10870 GCA_030220045.1 Australoheros facetus | reverse complement strand
CACACACACACACACACACACACACACACACACAGAATGGCTTGCCAGAGGGGCACCTGTGCTTTCTGCTTTGCTAAGGTAGCTCTTATCATGTGTCAGCTGCTTATATTAATTTATATAAAGTCTAATCAGGAAGCAGTGAGACAGCATTTCATTTTCACTCCAGGTTTGGCCCAGATGAGGGCCAGCAGACTGAATCACCAATATGAACCCTGTGAACCGGGACTCATTAACCAGATGTTAACCACAATGATGTAAAATGACGATGAATCTAAGCCTCAGAGTAGTGGAGAGGAATTATCCCTTTTCTTTCTTGCTGAGCTGTATTCTTCATAATCTGCTGTTTCTCTGTGTGCAGATATGTGAATGCAAGCAAAAGAATTTCCCTCTGTCTTTTCTCTGGGACTTCTTACAGTATGTCTCACTACTGTATTCAGATTTAACTCCTTTGTCATTAAAACAAACTTGTATTAACAATTTTGCCTTCTGTGTTACATTATCCTATTTTTTTACTATTTATTTGTAACTTTATTCATTTATTCATTTGCTACCATGCACCTTGTTTTTAGTCCTTATTTGTAATTCATTCGAATGCATCCACACAAGCTACTTTAACAGCGGATAAAGTAAAAGGATGGGAAAGCTGAAAGCTTAGTTTAAGAAAGCTCTGGCAGCCTCACAGATGTGGACAGGCAGCTCATTTAAATAATCCAAATGTGCCACCCAGAGTTAAGCACCTGCACAGTGTAAATCTGAATTCAAGTAACTTTCCCCACAAACTTAATTTTAGTATTTAAGCAGCAAACCAACTGTGAATCCAGCCCATTGTCAGAATGCATGTATTATTTACAGTATGCATGCATGTGTCCGCTCCTGTTTCTTTGCTCGTTTCCCCAGAACTGCATGTGTCCTTCCTTCAGTTCACAGTGTTGAGGCCCGGCTTTGTGTGCAGAGCTGATAAGCACACAGAATATGAAGGACTTGAGCTCCCTGCACTTGTGCAAAGAGTTCCCCTCTTTCATATCCACTTACTGAGGGGTTTTTTATTGAATAAAAATAACTAGTGCTGCTGTTGGTTGATAGTGGGGAGGTCCTCATATGCAAATAGTGTCCAGCGGGGCAAATGGAAGTCGACAGAAGCAGATCCTCTGCTGTTGCTGTCTATAAATGAAGAGCGGTTTCAATATTAGAAAATAATTCAGAGAAAATACAGAAAAAGCTGCACACAGTTGATAAAAGATGTCTCTTAGTCTTTTACTTTGACATTTGCATTTTATGATTTCAGACTTTTGGGGCTTTCAGGAACTTAATCTGGGTTTTTAGAGGTAAAAGTGTCCTGCTAGGTTTCACAACAATGTCATATCTGTATTTAATTGCAACCTTGTGCTAATGATTATATACATGATGTCACAGTGAAATTTCACGCACAGTGTAACTTAAGCAGGCCCCAAGGTCACAAACACAACACGCACACTCTTCTTAGGATATGGTGTCCATCTCTACTCCACAGTCACACAGAAAATGAGCGCATGGCTCAGAGCTCCGCTGGCACACTGTACATGCCATTCCTATCCTCTGATGGAGTGAACTTTATTTCAGGAAGATGGGCTCATAATCACTGTGCCACTCTGCCTGCTTGTTATCCACTCCCACTCTCACCATTGACAAGCACAATCCCACCTGGACCCTACCATTCCTGAGGCATTAGAGAGAGAGAGAGAGAGAGAGAGAGCTGTTTGGGCAGAAATACTTTACAGGAGCAGAGATAAACAGGAGAAAGAGAGAAGGAAAGGCTGGCCAGGAACGTTTGAGGTAATGGGTAGTGAGAAAGAAGGAAGCAGATGAGAATTTAATTTGGAGATCCGAGCGTCATGTGGCTATTCCTGGGTAGTGACAGTGAACACTGCTGCCCGCCTGCAGGCAGAGCTTCTCTTATCTCCAGTGCAGTATATTCTGCAGTGATAATAGCCTCTCATTACAGAGCTGCAGCCCTGGGGAGACGTTGGATAAGTTACCAGCTCCAGTCACCACATCACAGAAGGCTATCCCTCATCACACAATGGGAAAGTGGGTGATGAGACGGCCTTTTTCATATGTACTCACATATTTGCTTGCTTGTGTGCAGATATTCATGACTGGACCTAAACAGGAACAGGCACTCCAACATAACAAATATTAACAAGTACACAAAAAAGACCCCCACCCCCACATGCAGTTTTACTGGACGCCTGAGTGTCTAGTGGAGAGGGAACAGGAACAGCTGTGTGTCCAGTCCAGCCCGAGTCCACTCCAAGTACCAGCAGAGAAGCAAACAGTGCCCCCTGCTTAGCCCCATAATCTGGCATAATGCCTTAACTGTAACTCAAGCTCTCAAATACGGGGAGGGACACTCAGCCAATTCCCATCCAGTCCCATCTTCTACTCCCCACCAGCTGGCAAGACCTTCCACCTTACTGGTAGTTAACACATTTCATCCATGCCAAATACCGCAATGCCTCCCATAGACGAAGATATCCACAATGTGCATAAACTCTTGCACCGCTCGCTGACGATGACTAAAGGCACCTGTTGTCATTCCCATAAGACTGGCATGGCTGGTGGCAAACACAGAGTTCACTCCTGTCATGAAGTCACGGCTCAAGAACAGATCACCACAGGAAGACACCATTGTTAGAAGTTATCGATTTCAGAAATGTGAGCCCAGCAGATGCAACAGAGTCCTGAGCAGAGGACATCAACACACAAAACATGCACACTCGGACTCTGCACTTATTTCTCTAATGTGTGTCAATGGTAATGCAAATACAAACATACTGTGCAGTCAAACCAAAGCTTGGTTTGTATGCAGTTCAACCTCAACCCAGAAACATAATGTCTCTGTTATAAGTAGCTCGCTGAAATAAGAGCTCCAGCCTCCTTATTTGAAAACAGGTTCTTGTTGTTTTTCTGACAGGCCTCCGTTACCTCCGCCAAGCTGTCCCGCTGAGATAAGCTGGCTGGCATTTTCATCATTCCGGCCATACTGATTGGACCATTATCATAAGAAAGAGGCTGAGAATCCAGGAGGCCTTCCCCCTGGATGCTGATTCATGTTCAAAGTTGGGATTAGCAATCTCACCCCTTAAATCCCCTCAAACAAGGCAAGGCTGAGCAGGCAAATGAAGCAAACATTCAACAGATAAAGAAGAGGACTCTCATGACTCACTGGAGGGAGGGATGGATGGATAAGTCATTGGTGAGTAAAACTTTGCTATAAAATGCTGCTACATGCATACTTGTTTTTCTAGTTTTTATAACACTCTAATATTGATTTAAAATCAGTACACGTGAGAATCACCCCTTTTTACTGTGCCAAAAATAATTAGGGATTAGGAGTAGCTTTGATATTTATGGCATTTACTCTGAAATTCATATAGCTATCACCAAAACCTTGGGGGGGTGGGGGCAGCATGTTCTCCATGTGCCTGCCTTCTTCTCTTGGTACACCCCCCACAGTCAGAAGACGTGCTCGTTAGGTTAGCTGCAGAGTCTCTTACCCAATGAGAGCGGGGAAAGGCTTCAGCCCCACTAATACAATAACTCTTTGAAACAGTAAAGAGGGCTGACAGCCAAAGGTTGGTGATTTATTTCCAGCGCTCTTGTTGTGTTAAACATATAAAACACATTACACATGTTTTTATCAACTTTCTCAGTAACCTCAGTGACTGTAAACTGTTGTCAGACATTTCTATAAACTTCCTCTGCTGGCAAAAGGAATGGAAAGTGGAAACTAGTGCACAAGGAAGTTGAGATATGTGGTCAAGTCGTGACTTTTTTCTGTCTTTTTTTATCTCTCATTGACTACAGACCCAACTCTCCTTTTCCCCAAACTCATCATAAAGCTTTGGTGCTGTTCAGTGCTGCCTTCCTGCCGTGTGCCAGTCCAGTAAAACTGCAGCGTTAACAGTTTTACAATGAGACAAACCTTATCATTCTCTGCCAGTGTTTATTATAGACTCCCTGTCTGCGCTGATTACAGAGGTGAACAACCACTTGGGTTACAAGTCACAGACCAAGAGTCTGTTTGTGCGGATATTCATGCAGGTTTTATTTTCAAATGTATTAAATGTATCCAGAATGACAGCATAAATGTAATTTCCTTGCAAGCATAAAACAGCTACACAGAAATGAGGACTTCAGTGAAGAAGAGACCAAGTCTGTTTGAAAAAGGAGGAGCTACGACATTTTTTAGCTTTCAGTTTGTCTGTGTTTAGTCTTCACTTTGCGTCATCTTTTGTAATCACTGTCTTTAAATGTGTGTTTGAAAATAAAAACCTGCAAATGCAAAGAGGTGGACTTATCTTAGAGGAGAGGCTAACTCAAAAAAGCAGGTCTTGATCTTTTGCAAATGTGATGTATCCTTATTTCTGCATGGCTCTGTTATTATAGAATACACAGTTTTGCGTGAGAAAAATTCTGAAATGCCAAGAATATTCTCTAATAAGGAAATAAGGCAACATGAGGGAGGCCTCTTATAATCAGCACTCACATTCCTGTTGACATGAAAAACCTGTGAAATCAAATGAGAACAAACCACAGTCCTCTCCAGGTATCTAAATGATAGATTATTTAAATTCCACCTCATAACTCTCACAGAAGAGGTTAAAAATATGGGAGCACTGTAATTACACTCTCACTGGGGGAGCCTGGGCTCATCAGCACCCACTGCTCTGAGGTTTAAAGCAAACTGATCCTTGGATGAGGTTAATAAAGGGATAAATCTGGCAAATGTCCTGTAAGTAAATGACTTTCTGTTCCCCTTTGGCTATGCAAAGTCATTCTAAGAAAGTTTAGACATTTTGAAATTGCATTCAAATTTTGCATTAATTATGCAATCTCATAGCATCCTAAGCTAGATGAGAAAAATGCAACTTGTAACCCCTTTAGGAGAGCAGAGCTTCTGAAAGCACAAACAATAAACATGACTGGAAATCTATTTAAAAAAACTTCAAAATTACAGTCATGTCAGTCCTGAATGTCTCATAATGGCTCATTTACTTGAAGCACTCGGCCAAACCAAAAACACAACACTATCAGTCACAGTTTGATACTATAAAAAGTGTTTAATAAATATTTGTTTAGGACACTGAAGCTATTTTTCAGGATGATCCATAGTTTTGCTCAGAAACCACAGTTAGTGTGTTGTTGGGCATTAATAAAGCCTTCGCACATGTGCATGTTGCTTTAAACACAGCTCTTATTTCAGCCTGGACGGCCTCGCTTCTTTCACCCAAAGGCATCTTTTTTTCTTTGTAAAGTTTTAACCTGCATTAATGGATGCAACAACAGATTGTGCTCAGTGATAATAATAGTTTAATAGTGATAATAGTTTTCGGAGGTGTGCCTAAGAATATGCTGTGAATTCTGTTTTAATCCAGGGCTGCCTGAGAACTGATGACCTGTTTCCTCTCCAACATGCTTTTTCTACTCACTCAAGGTACCAGTGAAACTAATTGGTAGTGACATTAGGAGTCGTAGCGTTGCGCAACTTTTCCAGTCTCCTAGCCCCTGTGCTAACCTTCTGAAATTCAAAATTAACATATATAAACAAAACAAAATAAAAATCCTCAGTTTCAGTGTTTTTCTAATCCCTTCAATTAAATATTGTTTTAAAGTTATTTGCAAATAATTCCTATTTGTGTTCATATTTTCCAGCATCCTAACTTTTTTGGCAGCTGGTTATTTCCAGCTGAGAGGTGTAAATTTTTCTTTAAACCTTCACAGGACATGTGTATCACATCCACAGTGGCTATTAATTGTAAACTGCAGAACATGATTTATGATTTTTCATTCTGCATGAACAGAACCACTTAGTGAAATCGGGGCAGTTTTGATTCCTGAGTTATATGCTCATAATCAACACTTTAATCACTCTGTTA
Source organism: Australoheros facetus (assembly GCA_030220045.1). Classification (NCBI taxonomy): domain Eukaryota; kingdom Metazoa; phylum Chordata; class Actinopteri; order Cichliformes; family Cichlidae; genus Australoheros; species Australoheros facetus. The sequence continues at coordinate 4,952 of JASGAU010373724.1, read as the reverse complement.
ACACCTTTTTTTTTTTGCTGCAGCAGTGCTAACCTCAGCTGAGAAAAACCTGGTGTTATTCAAAATACAACACTAATTAATTACATTAACGACTGGAACAGCTTGCAGCATGACAGTAATTAAAGCTAGAGAAGGAATATATGATTAACATTTAGTGGATGAAAACGGCCATGATTATTCACACTGAGTTCATTAAAAACCGTGTAATCCAATGGGAATATCAGTATGGAGTGATATTGCAAATGCAAATAAAATAAGGCTAAGGACATAAAAAAGCTTGGTGTACCAGCAGGATTAGCATGTACAGATAGATTCATGACCAAAGAGCCTGATGTGGTGCCTGATGGACACCTGTACACAATCAGTGTCTTCTTGTCTGCCTTCTTGACTCTTTCTGTATTAGGAATTTTTTAAGTCAATCCAGATGAGTGCAGTTGTGGTCCTAGTATGCAGCAGCTGTTCTGTATTGGTGATTTATCATTTGAATAAGTAGAAAAATGCTCCCCAGCATATGGCGGGGCTGTCTGTAAGTCAACTAGCACACTTAAAAACACATTAAACCAAAACAGTAAATAAGAAACACTCGTTTTATTGTTGCTTATTGTTCCTGAATCGGCATGGACATTAAATCCTCTTGCTTCCCTCTTTTCAAGGGATTCAGTCCCGAGAGAAGAAAAGAGATTCCACCTGATCCATATTAATGTGTAACGGTTTTTGAGCAAAGCTTATCTTTTAATGTTTGCCTCCCCCTCCATTTGCAATCACATTAAGCAGCTCTGAAAGCCTCTACATGTTGTTTGCATTACTGTCGTGCATACGAGAGTATCGAGTGTGCAAGGATTAGAGTTAAGTGAAGGCTAAACCCGTACCTGGATTACATTAGACACGGCAAAGCAGCTGGGATCACATGATGCAGCGACCAGAGCCATTAATGCATTTGACTGTTGGAAGAACAGGTGGAATATGGCAGAGATCGAAGCAACGTATTAAACAAAGGTGGATCATGGCTGTGGTTCCAAAATAGAATTAATGTGTAAAAGTATGAGGATTAGCTTAGAATAACATTTTCAAAAAAGAACCAAAAAATGAAATGAATTAGGCCCCATGTTTGTTTGACTTTTGGATATTCCCAGATATGTGCAAGAATTCTTATCCCTGTTTCTTTATAGAAGAAGGCTTCTCAGTTTTCGTTGTGATTATGGTTGCTGAAAATGATAAACATCACAAACAGCAAATTATACCAGCTGTTAAATATTGAGTAATTAACTTACCCAATGGCTTCAGTAAACCCGGCTGTAATGGTGTGGTTAATAGGCTCTCAGCAAGTTGGTATTATTCTTCGATAATAAGAGAAAGAGCCACTATTCCACGGGTTTGGAATTTTGTTAAAAGTTAAATACCGTACGCTTGTTAAATATTTGACTTGTTTGATTATAATGGGCCCTTTAAAGCATTTAAAACACTCTAATGTGAATATTTTGGCACAGCAAGGAAAGTAGAGACTGATAACATGGCGTTTGGATGAGCAGGTGTTAGCTCACTGTCACAGTTTACTGGAACTCACTGGGAATAATATTTAACCTGTGTTTTTCAGCCTAAACAGCATCATGATGCTGGTAGATGCCACAGTCTTAAAGGTAGTCAGTGTTTCTTCTAGAGCCCCGTGCTCGTGTCCATCCTCAGGGCGCTGAGATCCTGCAAATGTATTGATCAGACTCAGTCTCGGCTTGTGTGGAATCAAAGCTTTAAAACTGATCTGTGCAACACTGTTTGATCAATTCTATGAGCTCCTATTTTCAACCTCCATTGTGTGTTCACTTGTGCCCCACGTGGTAAAATTGGAGTCCTCCTCCTTTCTTTCTGAATGGCACCATCACCACCTGGTCTCCATTCACTTATTGATTGCCGTAGGCTATGGTGATCAGCTGGGTCCGGTTTGGTATTTAGCATTTATAATGCCCCTGTGCTTGAAAAGAGGCCTCCGTAAAACACTGTCAGCCTTCTCTAGCCCCCAAAATAACTGCATGATTCTCCATCAGCATTCAGCAGAGATCAAGTTAACTCACTAGAGAAAAAGCCAAGCTGCACATAATCTTTCTCTTCAGGGATTTCTTTCTTTATCATTATGATTATGTGTCAACACCATGCCCCTTGCCCTCTCTCCTATTGGGACCAGCCCATTTAGGTGTACCCTAGTTATTTCTTCCTTCCCCGTTGACAGTTTGCATATCTAAAGTTGCCAATCAAGCCTATGAAACTCTCTGTGGCCCTCATTTTCTTCCCAGCCGCCAGAATCCATCACTCACGGCACACAAGGACAAAAGAGGGCTGTACCGCTGGAGGGTAGTTGGTGTGTTGGGGAAGGCAGCGTTTGAGGTGTATGGGGCAGGGTGTTACGGTGGAGCTACCCCATTCTCTGGTTTCCAGAGCCAGGCTGAAGGGTTAATGACTGGATGAATGCTTTTTTGCTCCTTCTTCTGAGCTTGTTTTATATCTGGAGATAGGCCTCCTTTGTTCCCTTGTGACAAAGTGCAGCGGGACAATAAGGACCTCAAAGTTCAGGGCTTACCTCAGTTTTTCATGTGCAGTGGGGTATGCTGGCACTCCAGGTCTGTTCAATGCACTCGGGAACAAAGGAAGAGAAAGTGAGTGTGCATGTGGGAGGAGATGGGGATTAAGGCATTCATCAATCTTTAACCTGTGCACCGTGGACACCAAACACAGCTGAACTCTGACAGCGGCTCACACTTCTCTGCATTCGCTACGGTTCACACAAGGGGTTAACCAATGCTTACTTTTTTTGATCAGCGTCGTTTTCCATGAAACCCTGAATCAAAATTATCTTCAGACATGAAACTCTTTGGAGGTGATGATGAATACATTTTGTCCCAACTTTTTCAAGACAAGAAAAACTTCAGCATCATCATCGCTGAGAGCACGACTCTGTAAAAGTCTCATTCTGGCTCTTTGTTTTGTATTTTTACAGCAGCCACTCGTTAATGGTTTAAATCAGAGTGGTACCGTTGCTTTCCTTTAGAATTAATCAGTATGCAGCCTTTGCTGTCCTTAATCAAATCCCCATGGTAATAAATTTTACACGACAAGGCCTGTTACTTCTAATTGGGCCCCACTTTGTCAAATATACATATTGAGTGACGGTAGTTAGTTTGACATTTATGGTGAAGGTGCAACTAGAAACTGAGGCTGTTTAGTCGGGTGCATCATTGGCCCTTTAGCCAAGTGTGTTATAAGCTGTTATGGTCTCATGTGGAGCAAAAAGCAACATGTCGTACAAGCAGACCTAAAGAAATGCTTCTTTGTATGGCATGCGCCTACTCGCAGGAGTTTTATTTCCAGTTAATGATCCTCATTTGGTTTTTAATGCCCCCATCACCCACAGCGTGCTGACATTCCATGACGTCTTGAGCTATGCCCTTTCATTTCTGATAAGTGCAAACAGTTTGTGCTGTTTTTTGGCCATGCCAAGTTTTCAGTGCTTTGACACACAAAGATTGATGAGGCTCTAAATCCACTGAATCAGCATACGAATCCAAACAAAGGCTCTTAACGTAACTCCGGCCATGGGCTGAGGTAAAGATGACAAGCGCTCATAATCCATCATCTTTCAACTGTAGACATTTTTTTAATATACATTTTAATTTATGGGACTCTAATTTAAGTAGAATGTAAGGCTGACTTTAAAGAGTACTTGTTGGTGAAGTGCCAGTATTTTTAGAGACACAAGTGTATTATGAGCTGCTGAACAAAGTAAGGGTTTGGGTACTGTGGCTCACATTGTTTGATTTCATGCATTTGAAAGCATTTTCCAATGCATTCAAAATATTAGCAAATGATTTTATTAGCAAATGTGCTTAAGAAGTAGTCATTAAGGCCTAATCAGTCTGCAAGTGTCCTCTTTTTTGTGGCAGTTTATTCAGCAAAGGGGTAGGCCTGTCTCAGAGCAGGTACTTAATGCTGTTGTCTTCCTGCTCCTGCTGCCATTCCATCTGCCCTGAAAAGAACCCAGAAGATTCACTGAACATGCCAGCAGATCCTATGTTTCATGTTTAATAGGCAAACAGCCCAATTATTTTCCTGCCTTTATGGTCTAATTGGAGCCCGTGCAGGTTTAGATGGCCGAGCAAGCATAGACCTGAGGAGGAGGAGGAGGAGGAGGGATGAATCTGTTGTGAAGCGAGAGTTCTTTACAGTGAAAGTTTCCTGTCAATAGGGATTTNCACACACACACACACACACACACACTGTGTATTCCCACTGGCAAAAACAATGAGCTTTTACAGCAGCTCATTAATGACAGAATGACTGATTTGATGGGACTTTTAAAGGAAGCTTAGTCTTATTGTAAGGACACTGTCTGCAGTGGAAAGTTGGTTCAATTTGAAGTAATTGTTGTGGATTACAGCACAAAGTGGGGATAACCTATTTCATTCTGCTTACTTGCATTAGCATCCAAATGTCCTCTCAACTGATTTACTGGATTTCTCCAAAGAAATTAACTGTAACTTGAATCTGACTTGCGGTTACTCTTAACTACAACACAGCAAGTGTGCGCATCGCTGCTCAGAAGCAAACATGTCAATTCATTGTTCATCTTCTGCAATAAATAAAACCCAGGTATGAATAACAAAATGAGTATCTGCTTTTAGGGGTTTCTCTGTTTAACAGGTATGAAGACAAGTGTGCTTGATATGTCATTATTTACACATAACTGCTGATATTCCTTCAAGCCTGTATGCATAATCACATTACCCTTTATTCTGTTAAGGGTGTGATGTACACATCAGTGCACCCTGTTTAAAAGATGATTTTATTCATTATCCATGTCAAATAATGATCTGTTATTCATTAACAGCTAAAGCTCTCACTCTCTTGCTCTCTTGCTCTCTCTCTCTCTCTCTCTCTCTCTCTCTCTCTCTCTATATATATATTAT
>JASGAU010373722.1:0-12431 GCA_030220045.1 Australoheros facetus | reverse complement strand
GTGGCTGGGGAGAGGGAAGCCTGGGCTTCTCTGCTTAGGCTCCTGCCCCCGCAACCCGGCCCCGGATAAGCGGAAGAAAATGGATGGATGGATGGATGGAAAATGAAGTATTATAGTTTTTTTTTTTTTTATGTGGGTAAGACACCCATGCAAGTTTGAAAAATAACCCTAACACGGGGATTTATAACTGGAAGTTATTTCTGATCATTTCACCTGTTCTCTGACTGAAGCATTTGTTACTGCACCACATAATTGGCATCACTGGTTCACTATGGGTCATGAGCTCATCTGGCTCATCATCATCATCATCATCATCATCGTGATCATGCATTTTTCTCTTCTTATTACTCCCTGTCAGTTTGTATTAATCTTTCAGCTTAATGGATGTGTCTCATCTCACTCATCTCACACAAAGAACTTAATGGCTATAGATGATTTGGATTTTTATCATTCCAAAGGCATGCTCTGCAACATGCCATCAGATTTTATAGTATATCTTTATTATACTGTAATACATTGTATTTTGTTAGTAAGTTATATTATTCATATAAGAAGGATGGAGATAATGTCTCTGAAAAGAGTAAAAAATCTATTCATAAAAAAGAGGGAGGGTAAAAAAAAAATTATGTTTGGGGTGGGATAAAATATCCCTATTGGAATATTGAGGTTTTTCAGACATGTGACCACTAACCATGTGACGTCAACTTTTTTGGAAATGTGACGATCATGGTGACAATGTAGTAAGGCACATGAGTAAGGCACCAGCCACACAGGACTAAAGACCAGTCTGCAACCATCTGCCAACCACCAGTCATGATAGAACAATAACTATTCCCTGAGCAGTTGTGAGTGGTTGCTGGTCTCTGGGAAAATAATTGCTAAAGCCCCAGTCACACAGGTCTACAGACCATTCAGTGACTTCCCTGGCCCCCTGTTGCCAGGGAATCATTTGATTGCTTTGGTCACTAGCATGTTGCTGCCATCTTATGATGCTAGTGTCACTGATGAGCAAACGAGCCGTGCCAGCCCTCTAATGATTGCAAACAACCTGCACAAACTGTAGTACAGTGAATAAATAGAAAATTCCTTCTTTTAGCCTTTGTGATATATCACCGTATTCTGAGATACTCCATGATTCCCACCGCAACAGTCAAATGTAAACAAATATTTTCTGTGAGGACTTTGCTGGCGTTTATCACTGCTTGTTCTTTTAGGTTCTTTAATGATCATATTGGTTGCTTCATCCTGGATAAAAATGTCATTGATTAGTGAATTGTATTGTAAGGTGTGCTTTTTTCCTTCTTATTTGTGTTAAACTTAAGCTGATTTGATAACCAGCTTTCAGGGAATGCCTGGTTGTGTTTGTTGTGCCATCTATCTTTGCTGTTTACCTGTAGCTCTGTATGCATGCTAACAACCCCCCAACTCACCTGTGCCCCTCATAGACTCACTCCACCTTGTAGACTCTGTAATCCAGCCTCCTCACAGCGCAATATGTGTAACTCCACCACTCCCCTCCTTCCCTGCTTATCACCCAGGGTACCGGCGCATTGCTAAATGGAGTCGGAGCAGCTGTACCACAGAGGCTACTGCAGGAACAGCTACAACAGCATCGCCAGTGCCAGCAGCGACGAGGAGCTGCTGGATGGAGCCGGCGTCATCATGGACTTCCACACCACTGAGGACGACAATCTGCTAGATGGGGACGCTGCCTCTCCAGGTAGGGAGTATGGGAGATTCTTCCCCCAGCAGTTTGATTGGTCAAAATCTGGACGTCTTGAGCTTCCCTCGTTGAACCCCGACCCTCCTTTCCTTGAACTTTCAGTGAGCTTCCCCATCATCATCATCTTTTGGTTCTTTGTTGGTCTCTGGTTGTGAGTCATCTCACTGATGCTGCTGATGTGTGCTTCTTTGTGCCCCCCCCCCAAATCTCCATCTCTATCATCAGCAGCAGCAGCAGCTGTTCTCCATGCCCTGCTCTACATGCCAAACCGTAAAAAAACTTTCTCCCAAACCATCCACCCATCATTGTCCGCCTCCCATTTTCACCTGTAGAGGCTCACAAATGGTTATAAAGATGTGACCTAACATGGTTGTGACAAAATAATAGCAACTCATCTCCACTTTCTAGATTTTATTTTTCAGAACTTTTGAGCACATCTTTGTATTTTTATGCATAAAAGCAATTTTCTTAGGAACTGTAGAACCAAATATGATAAAGTTTTCATCAATTAAATACAATGCAACCAATAATAAACATACTTTTAATTTTTTTATTGTAAAAAGGCATTATAAGTAATTATCAATTCCCTTTTAATAATGTCCAATTAAACCTGAAATAATGAATTGTTTTATAACTATCTGTGAGGCTCTTTAGGAGCTCCATTTAGTTTTTTTCTGTCTTTGTTCATTTGTTTGCACTCTGTTGATCTTTCTTATCATATCTGTTGCTCTGTAGTCGGTTAGACTTTGCGTGGTTTTATGGTTTGTCCTCTTTTAGCATCCTGTTTATTTTGCTGTGCTATATCTCTTGCTTATTTTGACCTTATCACCTCTTTAATGTTGTTGCTTCCTGTTTCCTGATGTGTGCTTTGTGGCGTGGTGCCATCATTTTTGTGCTTTCTCTTCCTCCTTTCATATCTTGGCTCATGCAGATTATCCTGTCAAGTAGCTGTAAAACAGGTGGTGGCAGGAATGCCATGCTCCAGACACCTCAGAACTTGGGAGTAACCTCACTCCAGAGTTGGCGTGTTCCAGAAAAAGCGAGGAAAAATGGGATTTGTTTTGCTTTATTTTTTTTCTTTATCTATGTATAGCCGTTCAGGTATCACAAGCGATACAGCAGAATACTTGGGGGATCCTGGGTTGGTGGGGATGCGCTGACTTTCCAAGTGGCAAATCCGAGTTGAGGCGCTCCAGAAAAAAATTTCCGACTGGGAACTCGGAAATTTCAGCTTCCGACTTATTCAGGAACGCAGCGTAATAATACAGTCATGTGGCAGGGCGAGTTGGTCTGCTGTGTTTTGCCAAGTTAGATCAGAAGTTACAATCATTACTTCATTCACAGACAATGCTGGAAGTGATCTCACCCGTGCTTCTGACTGCCAGGCTGCCACGTTTCATAATACTCGTCACGCCTATCATTTTTCAGTGTGGACACCTGTTTCTCATTCATTCAGCTTCTCAGTGGTACTCCACCTTGCTTATCTTCCCCATCAGCACCCGATCTGTTGCTTCCTGTTTTCTCTTCCTCGTCTGAGTAAATATGCTGATTCCTCTCGTTTTTGACTAACAGCTGATCAAGCAGAAAGTGCACATCGTGCTGAGGATTGTGTCAGAGGTGTCGGCCGAGCTTGACTCTCCAAATATGAACGGCTTGTGTTCAGTCAGAAGGCCTCTGCACTGAACAGGTGTCTCTCACTGAATGCAGAATGAAGACTGATGTTGGAGAGCTAGTGTGTTTATGCAAGAGATAAAGGCACTGCATTCAGTTTAAATCCTATTTTGAGTGTTTGTTTAGCAGAGAGGTTTTATTCTCTCTGTGATAAAAGGATAATTAGGATCAACTGCTTCTATTTGAAACATTTCTTGGATTGCTGATAGCTTAAAAATGAAGATACTGTGCGCTCCATGAGTGCACACTTTTTTTGAAAATCTGTGCTGAAAGCAGGAACTCAATTAGGAATTCTGGCACTTACTTGACTGTCATCTTTCTTTTCTTTGGTTCGGGTGATCGCAGCTCTTCTTGCATACTGAATAGTGCAGCCTTGAATCTCCGGTACTTTCCCTTCTCACGCCAAACCATCTCGTGGCTCTAAATCTTTTCAGAGTATTTGTGCATACTTTAAAGTAACCACTAGTACCTGCGACTGACCATTTATTCTAAGACACAGTGTAAGTAAAGACTTTTTGCTTTGACAGGGCTCATATAAAGAATTACTCACAGGGGAAGTTTTCCTGTAGTAAAGTAAAGCATAGCAGTGACATAACCTTTGAATCTTGACTGAGCGTATTCATTATTAAACGGTGAACTGGGGGTGACCAGGCTATTCAGAGGAGAGACGCACATGACTTTTAACTGCATGAGTGACCAGACAGGAGTGAGATTGTATAGAATAAAGATAACAGTCTGGCTATTTTTGTTGTAATGCTCATTACAAATTAGTAAATCAAGTTTGACTGGATTAAAAAGGATCTTAACAGGAGCAGCAAAGGCATCAATAAAAAGGTTTATCCTCTGCTTTGCTAGCTGTACAGCTAAGTTAAGTTTTCAACTGAATGCTAACATTGTTACTGCTACTGCAACATTGAGCTTGAAGCATGATTTTATATCTGCAGGTAGGTTTATTTACCATGCAAACTTGACAGGTCGTTAGTCTGTCGCAGGCCGGGTCCCGAGAGACGGACAACCATTCACAACTATAGCCAATTTAGAATCACCGGTTAAGCTAACGAGCATGTTTTCAGATTGTGGGAGGAACCGGAATACCTGGACAGGACCCATGCTGGCGCAGGAAGAACATGCAAACTCTGCAAAGAAAGGCCTCAGCCAGCTGGTTGATTCAGTGGATTGAGCAGTGATAGTGCTAACCACTATACCACTGTGCTGCACCATGTAGTTTTTTTGTTTTTGCCTAAACTTAACTGGCTGATGACTTTCTTTTCTTTGTTAATGTCTGCTTTGTCTGAAAATAATAATGCTACATTTACATTTGGCTTCATGTGAGACACAGACCTCAGTCTTGTGGGAGAGATGCTCCGTTCCATTTGCCTCGGAAGTCGGGTGTCAGAGCTGGGAGTGACATCACTCCCCGGTTGAGCATGTTCTAGTAGTAAAGTTGGAAAAGTAAAACTGGAAATGGGGTTTGTTTTACTCCTCAGTAAAGTAAGGACATGGATGCATCACTAGCAGTACAATGTAATTCCTTTTTTATGTATGGTTTTATTTGTATTTAAAAACACAGCAGCAGCACGTTCATGGATAGAGCCTCGTCAGTGCTCTTTGTGTGGCTTATTTAGTTAGTCATAAATACACAAGAGTGGCAGTAGAGATGAAAAGTTTTATAGTTTTACTACTGTTTGCCTGCACTGCCGCTATCTTGGATTGTTACGTTGGGGTCAGTGGGCTGCTTTGACGTTCTGAGTTAAAAGTCTGAGTTGATTTTAAATCACAATTGGATTTTCCTGGTAAAATAAGGGTTAAAACAAGCAGATTTCATACATATTAGCATATTAGCATTTGTAAAATAACCCAACCAGTGCTTGATTTTTAATGCACATACTGCCGCTGATATTTGGGAGAGATGGGCTGATAGCATTATAATCAGTTCTTAATCTGTGTCTGATGTTATTGAAAAACACAGTGATCAAAATACATACTTCAAGTACCATTTTACAGTATTTAACATTTCTTGGTTGGTGTATGCAAAGATGGTGAATGGGGCTGGATCACTGAAGTCACTGAGATTCAATCTTTGTGGAAAGATGATTTTGAGAGTTTATCTTTGCTGTGTCTCTTTATGTGCAGAGGGTGTGTTTCAGACACTGTGTGTTTATATAAGAGGGATTGGCTTCAATCTCCATGTCTTCAGTCTCTGTTCTTGTACTCTGAGTGTGGTGAGAAGATGAAAGCATAAATTAAGCTTTTACCTTTTGTGTCCTTGCTGCTGCTACAAACAGAATGATGTGATAGAAAACACTACTTATACCCTTTCTCCCTTTAAGAAATCTTCACTAACAATAATTTACAGCTACTAAGTGGCTTGTATTCCTTTTTAATATTTTGGACCATGTTGTAATGCAGCATATTGCTACAGGCCTGGGCTCCACCTACCTGACTTGTTATTAGTGCTTTGTGTGTGATAGACACGAAACAACATTCCCATGAACCAGTCTGGGTGCCGGCTCGTGTGAGCGAAGGAAATCTCTGGATGAATGCCTTTCCTTGAAGTTGGTGCGCCGCCTGTCTGTGCCTCCCTGTGCTATTTTTACATAGTGTTGAGGGGTGGGTACATAGAAAACCCCGTAAAGCCCTCCTCTCAGCTAAGACTGCAGCGTGACCAAGGAGCCAGCTCACTCAGTAGTCCCACAGAGTTTTAGTGTGAAACTTGTTGTTGGCTTAAACACAGCACCACTGAAACGGATTTTACAGGAAACTTGAGAGACTTGGTGTTGTGGTTTTGCTGCCTTGAAATGCTGACTGGGGCTTTAAGGAGGGAGGTAACAAACTATGGCTGATATCACCTGTGCTACTGCGCAGCAGCGTGAACCCTGAGAAAAGGTAAGGGGCCATGAGGGTATAAGGTGGGTTGTTTTATGTTACAGTAATAAGAGAACAACGTGGGAAATCCTAGAATTACATATTAAGCCTGGGAACCACAAAAGAGGGAACTGACTCTGTGTTTGGTTTCATATAACGTGATTACATTGAGTTTATAAAACATCTTTGAAACACAGTAACTGATGTGTTTTTTTGGGGGGGGGTTTTTGGATTTCACCTTTGAAATCAATTATTTTGGTGGTGTGTGTGTGTGTGGTTTTTTTGTTTTTGTTTTTTTTTTTGTTCTGTCCTTGCAGTTCTGATATGGGTGATACTTCCTGCTTGTTTTTCTCGCTTCAGTTTCTTTTACAGCCCCTATAAGTGTTTCATTTTTTTTCATTGCATGCTAAAGATGAGGTAGCACACTGCTGACTAACTGTTGCTTTCTGCTGTTGCAAAGTTTTCGTTCTGTCCACGAACCGAAAAATTTCAGATAAAACTAGCGTGGGGAATTTTCTTCTTTATCGTTTTAGGATGTTAGTAGAGGTGGACCAGTCTAAACTTTATTTTCTCTTATTCCATTTCCACCCTAACTTAGAGAATAGCTTTATTGTCATTATATGTCACACATAATGAAATTACAGAAACAGACTGCACATACACATGCCGCCATCTTGAACAAGATGTGCCTGTCCACTTGTTCAGTGATGACCTAATAAAGCATCTAATGTGCTCTTTTCAAAGTGCTGCGGTACTTAGTCCCTTAGTTGTCGGGATAGACACAAGTTCCCAAAAACTGGAAGCTGTCCTTCTTGGCTTCCACAGCTGTTCATGTGTAATGTCTCTTAAGTGGAGTTGTACAACTTGACAGCGTCAGAGAAACCAAATACTGTAACGCTTCAGAAAAGAATGGGTCTGGGGCTGACTGAGATTTCAGTGTGGACATTAAGCTGAGAATCAGGATTTTGCCTTAGCGGGTAACCCAAACCACACAACCGCATATTAATGGCTAACCTTGTGTTGTGGATGAGCTCACGTCTTGGCTGGGGTTTTGTCCGTTTTCAGTGTCTTCTTTCTGCAATATGATGGATTTTCTCTGTCAACATGTGTGTTTACTGACAGCAGTCTAAACGTCACCTTTCCTGTGCTATGTGTTTATATTAACTTAACTGTAGCTTTGCTGCTTACCACAAGGTACCAGATATGCTAAAAATCTCACTAACCTTTGAAAAACATTACTAGCATTTAGTTTTCTGTCCTTATGTCCACAGTTATAGCAATACCAGAAGATCTTTTTGTTTGTTTGTTTGTTTTTAATAGAATTCCTTTATTTAGATGAAGACTAAATTAGCTAGCTATTAAATTAACTTGCAGCTAAACCTTATACTGCCAAACCAGGCGTTAAATCAGGGGTCATCAACTACATTTGTTCAAGGGCCGTAATTTTTCTCAGCAGACAGTGTAAGGTAAGGTAAAATAAAATTTATATTGTATCTGAATTAATATATTATTATTTGATATATCAATTTTCCTTTTAAATTTATACAATTTTTAATGATGTGATGTGCAAGTCTTGCACTTAGATGTTCTTCTCTGTTATGTTGACGGTTGTTATGGAGACACCACAGTTGTGTGCATGGGAAACAATAAAATGTTACATGAGAGCAACGAGTTTATCTGTGGATAATCTACTTTTCAGAAGGCGTTCCTGTTGTTGATATTTTTAAATGAATTTAGAAACATGAGGAGTTCAGATGCAAAAACTGCGAAATCTGCCTGGACTTTTTTCTTTTTTTTTAATCGGGATCTTATGGTAAATTTTAGTAATTTCATTTCACAGGCAATGGTGTGGTGCCTTTTTTTTTCAAAAATGTAAATATAGTAATTTACCTACTTTTTAATAAGTAATATTTTGTTTTGAGGCTGGTTTTTGGCTGTGACCACATGCGGGTATACGCCATGTTTTTCCAATTATGGGTACATTTTATATATTGAGTAATCTGGTGACTTTTGGTATGATGAAAGTGCTTAATACTAAAAACCAAATCATGGAATCAGCTTGATCAAGGATCTGCTCAACGCTGAAATACAAACTGACATTAATAAGTGAACAAATTGAATCATGCGCTGAAGGCTTTGTCCTGCAGAGGGTTTGATTCCACACCAAGCCATTTGCTGCATGTCATCGGCTACGCTCACTACCTACAGTCCAAGCAAAGAGCCCAAAATCAATCTTCAGATAAATAAACACTGAAAAAAAAAAGACTAAAGCACATGTTAAAAAGTAGTTTTATTACATTTTGGGTCATTTAAATCATCCTATTGATGGAAGTGTTATGTGTTTTTGATTTTTGGTAGTTTCAGACCTTCATAGGGGGGTTGATCAGATCTAGTAAAAACTTGATTTGCCTAGAAGGATGCAGATCAGTCCTAAAACTGCTCAGGTGCAGCTTCAGAGTCTGTTGTATATTTTTGTATATGCTTCCTTGATGACTTGGGTCGATGATATGCCAGAAAATATACAAAAATAATTTGAAACATGCATGTGTTTTTTTTGTTTTCATTAGCAGTTTAAAACCAACATATTTTAATAAGCTACTGTATGAGACAACAACTAGCAAGAAACATTATCAGTTGGGCAGTTTGGCTCAGAAAAATTAATTAGCAATTATTGGTCAAATTTGTTGCCAATTAGTGACTTGTTTGTTTTTTTTTAAAAGTATGGCATGCCTGCTTTACTGTATACACATCTGTTAAAACTTCCTTTTATCCTCCTTACTGCAGTGCTTAGAGTGGAATTTTCCATTTTGGAGCTCACCAACTCCACCACCTCTAACACACGCGCACACCCCTCTGACCCAGCACTATGGTTTCTTCCATAGAGGCAGGGCTCACTGATCTCCCTTAGCAACTGAAGCAGGCAGGGCCGACCAGCCTGCTGTGATCGTCTTTCCCTGTGTATGATGACATCATCAGCTCTAACAGTCAGCTGCTGCAGTGGGGAGCAGGCGAGGAGGAAAAGGAAGGGGAGGGAGGGAGGAAGGACTGTGTGCTTACACAGACACACATTTTTTTGCTCAAACACACACACACACACACACACGCTCTCTCTTGCACTCACACAGCCCCACTTGTCTTCCTCTGGTAAACATGGCAGCGGCAGCAGCGAATGGCACACGCAGCGAGCAGAGCGTAATGAAACCGAGCCTAGTTTAGCTTAGCTTCATCTTAACAATCAACATGGAGGAGGAGGACGCTGCAGCCGACCCCTATTTGCCCTACGACGGGGGAGGGGACACCATACCCCTGCAGGAGATCCCTAGAAGAGGTACGACTCGTCCCCTCTTCCCTTCCTCCTCCCCTCCTTTCCTCTTGATTCCCTCCTTTCCTAACGCTGCTGCGATGACAGAGGCCGACCTCCTCCTTCTTGTACACTTGAGTGTGCGTAACCATATGGCGGGCAGACACGGTGCAGGTGGAACAAAAGCTGCCTCCTCTGCTTCATTGACTAAAAGCTGCCATTTCTACCAACAACAAGCTATCTGAGCGGCACATTCCAGCTCTGGCCTCTCCTGCTGATGATTAACTGTCAGTGTGTGCACGTCAGCCAAAGATAATGAGATAAAGAAACGGTGGATTTAGTGTGAAGACTTGAGCTCGGGCCTGAGAACATCACAGGCATCCATTTTAATTTCTGCACAGACATTGTGCAGAAGCTCCCAGTTATACATATGTGAGCTTGATGTTCATACATCTGCGCTGCTGTGTCTTTGAAGCGTTTCAGTCTTCCTGCAGTGAGTGTGAGGACACCTGTTGGCAAGATTCAGGATGTCAGCTCACATCACATCAGTTGTTGCCAGGCTGTCATTTGTTTTTTTAGGATCAGTTCTGCACTCTTATCTCTTGCCTTTCCAGTGTGGCGTTCAGGGAGTCGGGAGTTGGTTCCTCTAGGCCTTGTTAGATTTTTCATGGTCAGAGACAAAACACTCCTCCTAAGCTATAGGAGGCAACCGCTGTTCTCTACGTTCACGCTTCAGTCAGCAAGTGTCTCCACTTTCAACAGTTTAATAGTGGTACTCTGGAATTTCTGGGAGTTTTATGGTCAAAGGCACATAAACTGTAGTGCTGATAAGTTTGAACTGAAGGTGAAAATGGATACACAGTGTCTTGTGTGGACTACAAATACTGCAAAACAAATTTATTGTAAGTTAAATATCTCGGTCATTGCCTGGGGACACAGTCCTTGTCTCAATCTGGCATGCAGTATGTAAACACAACCTGTTGGACTTTGATCCATTTTTCTGTCAGCCTGATTCGTAGTACTACAGGGACTCCACCAGTGTGGCCTGCATGCTGGTGTCTGAGCAGGAGGGCTTTTCAGGCTCTAATGGGGTCATTGGGGGTCATTTATGATCACATGACGGCTGAGAAGACTTACCCAACTGACTCAGGGCTGTCCCACCCAGCTGCCTTTAAATTTCTCTTTGAGTAGAGCAGACCTAATGAGGATTAATACAGCTGTGGTTGTTCGAGTGAAGCATGGTACACAGAAACCTCTCAGCTCGCAGTTGGCTGATAGTCGTTTCTCACTTCACTGATGATAGCTGCGCAGGAAGGCTGTGTCTGTTCATTTAGAGAAGTGGTGTTCTTCACTGTCAGCAAGACTGTGTGCACTCTGACGTGGCTTTCTGCCCCCGATGCAGAACCACAGCATCACCGCGCCGATGCACAAGGGAACGAAACTGAAGCCTTATTTTTATGCGTGTCTCTTGTCTGCGTGGCTGCTGAACCCTCGAAGCACGATGCTGGCAACGTGCGCGCATGCACCCCCCTTTGGTTTCTGTTTTCTGTGGCGTCACCATCCACGCCTATGATAAGACTAATGGGTGCCTGATAGTGCGGCATCATCAGGAGGGGCTCATCTGGTTTATTCCATCAGTGAAATTTGCTGTCTTGTCACCAGACGTGGAAACATTTCCCTTCTTAATTGGGTCACATTTACTCTGCAGTGTAAGGAAGCAGTGTCGTCTTTATTCTCTGTCGTATTCATAGGCTGACACGGCTGTGTTATTGTCAGTGATCTGCAACAGAAAAATTATACATTAGCAGTTCTCTGTCGTAAAGTATTCCGTTTTCTCTTTATTTTTTTCTCTTTGACTTTTATAAATGTGGCCAATATCAGACTCCAGGGCGAACTGACGCAGCTGCCAAGGAGCAATAACAACACATCATGTACTGAAGTAAATATGGAGGCACCCGAAGCAGCATTTACAGTGTCAGTTATGGCGATATGATGTAAAAGCCTGCAAATTTGTGAGGAGATGACAAATGGAGCCAGCTAGGGGCACTTTTGTATGGAGGGTTCAGTTTGGGATTTGAATAACTTTACGGAAACAGTGATCATCCAAAAATTTTAGGATGCGATGGACCATTTTTAACTAAATCCATCAGCACTTTGTTACACGACTTTCATGACAAGACACTCAGAGTCCAGTACGTAACGTAAAAGTCGCTTTAATTCTGATTTGACTGTTTCAGTGTATTGTATACTTGATTTAGGACCACTTGTGAAAGCGGCCCAAGTTAGAAATCAGATAATTGATGTAATGTGTGCTGTTCACATTGTCATGAAAACACAGATCTGAGTTACACACATAAATAAGTAAATAAATTGGGTCACATTAGCCTGCGGTATGAACCCAGCCTAAGGTTTGACATTTCTGTTTGTGGCCGTGGTCAGCTTAGATCCTGTTGCTGGCTGTGAAGTGGGGTCTTTTTTCATGTTTAATATTGCCAGCTTTTTTCCTCACTCTTCTCGAGTCAGACCGTGAATCATCTACAGAGATACCATCTGATAGTAGTCCATTCCTCTGGAGAACGGACTATAAATTATTCTTTTATATTTAAAGCAGCATCAGGCTTAACATTGTTTCTAAGATAAGATAGTGTTTATTTGTCACATGCGCAGTTATACACAGTACAATGCACAGTGAAATGTATTTTGTACCTGCAACCATATATACACACACACATATAAATAAGAAGAATAAAAATTAGTAATTCACACTATATACTATACACTATACACACTATACATGGAATTATAGAATATTATAATATTTACATTGTGCAATAATAGTCCAGTTTAGGGCTCAGAGTTGAGCAGACGGAT